>VVAS01093527.1:3854-13892 GCA_015103295.1 Ptychochromis oligacanthus | reverse complement strand
AACTAGAAGTTAGAGACCCTCTCCACACAGTCCCCGTTGATGAATATTGGCTGAGGGTCAGATCTGTTTCAGAAAGAAATAATCAGAAAGATTATTACAAGTTATCTTAATTTTGCTCTAATATGCAAATAAGTTATTTCATGTAGATTTTCAGATTTCACTTGGTCCAAAAGATTCACATTAATGATGCTCAAAAAACAGCATTAATACTATCAATTAAATTGACCTATAATTTTACTTATTGTCTTCTTCTTTTTTTTTTTCTTCAGCAAATTAATTTATTTGGCAAAATGCAAAGAGGGCCCTGCAATGTACTAGCAACCTGTCCAGGGTGTACCCCGCCTCTTGCTCTGTGGCAGCTGGGACAGGCTCCAGCCCCCCCACGACCCTGAATCGATAACCGGAAGAAAATGGATGGATGAATGGATGGAGAATACAAAGAGGTGCATGGATGTGGGCAGAGTCTGAATCAGGAGTGAAGCACACAAAAAGAACAAGTTATTTACTGTTATATGTGCATTATTAACACAATATCAATATTTCACTTTTAAATAAACAATAAACAAAGTAAAACAAACAGCTAAATGTATTCACATTAATCGAAAGAAGTTATGGACACAAATAACAAAATCTAAAATTACACTCAGTGCATGAAAACAAACAAACAAACGTACTTTTCCTGTTTGCTTTAAACTAAAGAAATGAAATCTCAGTTCATCTTTTACAATTTCCTTATTTCAGGAGTTTTCTATAGTATTCTTATCATTATCAGTACTCACCTCACAGGCTGAAGGAAAGTTTACAGGAATCAGAAATGCATATTATGGTTAAATGTTTGGGGTATGAAAAATTTTATAATTACTCTGAGAAATAAGCAGTTAAGTAATGAACGGATAGCTGTTTTTGACCCCCATATCACTGAGGAATATTTAGCAGACTGAAATATTTAGTAGTGTAAAGTAAAATGATAAATTTGATCTGATGATATCTGACAGACTGCAGAAGCTTCTGTAGCTGTTTTATTTAATGTTTAAAATTGTTCCAATAAACTATCATTAAATGTAAATTCTTAATGATTTTCAGCCAAACAGTTTTGGATATAAAGATGATTCTATGCAGTAAATGTGAGTGACTGTTTTAACTGAAGGTGGATAGGCTGCAGTGAGGATACAGTCTAAATGTAGACGTGTCGGGACTCTCTATCAGCAGACAGATAGCCAGTGAAACTCTGCTTTTCCTAAAATGGACTCTAACAGCCAAAGGTCCTGAATCTGCCCTTGTGGTGCATTCACATGATCGGACAGATTTAGTTCAGCTGTTATCTCCTACTTTGGTCCACAGGGAGTCTTTATAAATGTCCTCCTGCTGTGAAGGGGCTGCAGTTCTTCATCAGCTTCAGCAGGAAAACTCTCTCTCTTCTCGGTTTGTTCTCTCTACTGACTGCCGACGTCCTCCACCCTAAACCATGGGTGACTCTCTGATGGGCGAGTTTGGGAAGGCTGCTCCTTACCTGAGGAAGTCTGAGAAGGAACGTCTGGAGGCTCAGACCAGACCCTTTGACATCAAGACTGAATGTTTTGTAGTCGATGATAAAGAAGAATATGTCAAAGGACAAATTCTGAGCAAAGATGGAGGGATGGTGACCGTCAAGAAGGAGGATGGAACAACGGTGACTGTGAAGGAAACAGACATTCACCCCCAGAACCCGCCCAAATTCGATAAAATCGAAGACATGGCAATGTTTACATTTCTCCATGAGCCTGCTGTGCTGTTTAACCTCAAAGAGCGTTATGCAGCCTGGATGATCTACACCTACTCTGGGCTCTTCTGTGTCACCGTCAACCCCTACAAATGGCTTCCTGTCTATGATGCTGAGGTGGTGGCTGCCTATAGGGGTAAGAAGAGGAGTGAGGCCCCTCCTCACATCTTCTCCATCTCTGACAACGCCTACCAGTACATGCTGACTGACCGGGAGAACCAGTCTGTCCTCATCACCGGAGAATCTGGAGCAGGAAAGACGGTGAACACCAAGAGAGTCATCCAGTATTTTGCAAGCATTGCTGCTGTTGGAGGTGGAAGCAAAAAAGACAGCAGCAAAGGGACTCTGGAGGATCAAATCATCCAGGCGAACCCGGCACTGGAGGCCTTTGGCAACGCCAAAACGGTGAGAAATGACAACTCATCTCGTTTTGGAAAATTTATCCGAATCCATTTTGGGACAAGCGGCAAGCTGTCGTCTGCTGACATCGAAACATACCTGCTGGAGAAGTCACGAGTGACCTTTCAGCTGAAGGCTGAAAGGAACTACCATATCTTCTATCAGATCCTATCCAATCAGAAGCCAGAGCTCTTGGACATGCTGCTAATCACCAACAACCCGTACGACTACTCTTACATCTCCCAAGGAGAGGTAACAGTCGCCTCCATCAATGACTCAGAGGAGCTGATGGCCACTGATGGTGCCTTTGATGTGCTTGGCTTCACTCCAGAGGAGAAGATGAGTGTCTACAAGCTGACGGGTGCCATCATGCACTATGGCAACATGAAGTTCAAACAGAAGCAGCGCGAGGAGCAGGCTGAACCTGACGGAACCGAGGCTGCTGATAAATCAGCTTACCTAATGGGGCTGAACTCTGCTGATCTCATCAAAGGGCTGTGCCACCCCCGAGTCAAGGTAGGAAATGAATATGTCACCAAAGGGCAGAGTGTGGACCAAGTCTACTATGCCATTGGTGCTCTGGCTAAGTCAGTGTATGAAAAGATGTTCAGTTGGATGGTGGTGAGAATCAACCAATCGCTGGACACCAAACAACACCGTCAGTACTTCATAGGAGTGCTGGACATTGCCGGATTTGAGATCTTTGATTTCAACACCTTTGAACAGCTGTGCATCAACTACACCAACGAGAAACTGCAACAGTTTTTCAACCACCACATGTTCATTCTGGAGCAAGAAGAGTACAAAAAAGAAGGAATTGAATGGGAGTTCATTGACTTTGGGATGGACCTGCAGGCATGCATTGACCTGATTGAGAAGCCTCTGGGGATCCTGTCCATTCTGGAGGAAGAATGCATGTTTCCCAAAGCCAGCGACCAGACCTTCAAGGCCAAGCTCTATGACAATCATCTGGGCAAGAACAAGATGTTTGAGAAGCCGAGAGCGGCAAAGGGTAAAGCAGAGGCTCATTTTGCCCTGGTTCACTATGCCGGAACGGTGGACTACAACATTAGCGGTTGGTTGGTCAAAAACAAAGACCCCCTGAATGAGACAGTGGTTGGTCTTTACCAGAAATCCTCTCTGAAGCTACTCAGTCTGCTGTTTTCACACTATACAGGGGCTGACGGAGGAGACAAGGGAGGTGGAAAAGGAGCCAAAAAGAAAGGCTCCTCCTTTCAGACAGTGTCTGCTCTTCACAGGGAAAACCTGAACAAGCTGATGACAAACCTGAAGACCACTCATCCACACTTTGTCCGCTGTCTGATTCCTAATGAGAGAAAAACCCCAGGAGTAATGGACAACTGCCTCGTGATGCACCAGTTGCGCTGTAATGGTGTCTTGGAAGGCATCAGGATCTGCAGAAAGGGTTTCCCAAACAGGGTGCTCTATGGAGACTTCAAACAGAGGTACAGGATTTTAAATACTTCTGCTATACCAGAGGGTCAGTTCATAGACTGCAAGAAAAGTGCTGAAAAGCTGTTAGGATCACTGGACATTGACCACACTCAGTATAAGTTTGGCCACACAAAAGTCTTCTTCAAAGCCGGCCTGCTGGGTACACTGGAGGAGATGCGAGATGAGCAACTCTCACGAATCTTCACCAGGATCCAGGCCAACGCCCGGGGGATCCTCATGAGGGAGCAGTTTGCTAAGCTTGTGGAACGTAGAGATGCCCTGATGGTCATCCAGTGGAACCTTCGGTCTTTCCTTGGGGTGAAGAACTGGCCCTGGATGAAGCTCTTCTTCAAGATCAAACCCCTGCTGAAGAGCGCAGAGTCTGAGAAAGAGATGGCCAACATGAAAGATGAATTCAACAAGCTGAAGGAAACTCTGGAGAAATCAGAGGCAAGACGGAAGGAACTGGAGGAAAAAATAGTGACTCTTCTCCAAGAGAAGAACGATCTGACCATACAGATTCAGTCTGAACAGGACACTTTGACAGACACTGAGGAACGCTGCGAACAGCTGATAAAGAGCAAGATTCAACTAGAGTCCAAGCTAAAAGAGATGACAGAAAGACTGGAGGATGAAGAGGAGATGAACGCTGATCTGACAGCGAAGAAACGCAAACTCGAAGACGAATGCTCTGAACTGAAGAAAGACATAGATGACCTGGAGCTAACTTTAGCCAAGGTGGAAAAAGAGAAACATGCTACAGAGAATAAGGTGAAAAACCTGACGGAAGAGATAGCTTCACAGGATGAGAACATCATGAAACTGACCAAAGAGAAGAGAGCACTGCAGGAGGCTCACCAGCAGAGTCTGGATGACCTGCAGAGTGAAGAAGACAAAGCCAACAGTTTGACCAAAGCTAAAGTTAAGCTGGAGCAACAGGTGGATGATCTGGAGGGATCGCTGGAGCAAGAGAAGAAAGTCAGGATGGACCTGGAGCGCTCAAAGAGGAAGCTCGAGGGAGACCTAAAATTGATCCAGGAAAGCTTGATGGACTTAGAGAATGACAAGCAGCTGCTGGAGGAAAAACTCAAGAAGAAAGACTTTGAGATCACCCAAGTAACTTCAAGACTGGAAGACGAGCAGGTCGCTTCAGTTCAGCTCCAGAAGAAGCTCAAAGAAAACCAAGCAAGAATTGAGGAGCTAGAGGAGGAACTGGACGCTGAGCGAGCAGCCCGGGCCAAAGTGGAGAAGCAGCGCTCTGATCTGTCTCGTGAGCTTGAGGACATCAGTGAACGTCTGGAGGAAGCTGGAGGAGCCACATCAGCTCAGGTGGAGCTGAATAAGAAGAGAGATGCTGAATTTCAAAAGCTGCGCAGAGAGCTGGAGGAATCAACCCTTCAACATGAGGCCACAGCCGCCTCCCTGAGGAAGAAACATGCTGACAGCGTTGCTGAACTGGGAGAGCAGATTGACAACCTGCAGCGTGTGAAGCAGAAACTGGAGAAGGAAAAGAGTGAACTGAAGTTAGAGCTGGATGACTTGTGCTCGAACATGGAGAGTGTAGTGAAGGCCAAGGTAAACATTGAGAAGATGTGCCGAACAATGGAAGACAACATGAACGAGTACAAGAGCAAATATGAGGAGGCTCAGCGGACCATCAATGACCTGACGACCCAGAGGGCCAAGCTACTCACTGAGAATGGTGAGTTTGGACGGCAGCTGGAGGAGAAGGAATGTCTGATATCACAGCTGACCCGAGGGAAGAACTCGTACAACCAGCAGGTGGAAGATCTGCGCAGACAGATGGAAGAAGAGGTAAAGGCGAAGAATGCTCTTGCCCACGCTTTACAGTCTGCTCGTCACGACTGTGATCTGCTCCGAGAACAGTTTGAAGAGGAGCAGGAAGCCAAAGCTGAACTGCAGAGAGCTCTCTCCAAATCCAACACTGAGGTCTCAGCATGGAGGACCAAATATGAAACGGATGGGATACAGAGAATGGAGGAGCTGGAAGAAGCAAAGAAAAAGCTGGTTCAGAGACTGCAGGAGGCCGAGGAGGCCATTGAGGCTGTGAACGCAAAGTGTTCATCACTTGAGAAAACCAAGCACCGCCTCCAAAATGAGATTGAAGACCTCATGCTGGACCTTGAGAGATCTAATGCAGCATCTGCAGCACTGGACAAAAAACAAAGAACCTTTGATAAAGTCTTGGCAGAGTGGAAACAAAAGTTTGAGGAGTCGCAGTGTGAGTTAGAGGCATCCCAGAAGGAGGCTCGATCTCTGAGCACTGAGCTCTTCAAACTGAGGAATGCTTACGAGGAATCTCTCGATCAACTTGAGACAATGAAGAGAGAGAATAAGAATCTCCAAGAGGAAATCTCTGACCTCACTGACCAGCTGGGAGAAGGCGGCCGGAGCGCCCATGAACTGGAAAAGATCCGGAAGCAGCTTGAACAAGAAAAGGTTGAGCTGCAGTCAGCGCTTGAGGAAGCTGAAGGTTCTCTGGAGCATGAAGAGAGCAAGATCCTCAGAGCTCAACTCGAGTTCAACCAAGTAAAGGCTGACATGGAGCGCAAGCTGGCTGAGAAAGACGAGGAAATGGAGCAGGCCAAGAGGAACTACCAACGTATGCTTGAGTCTCTCCAGTCTTCTCTGGAGTCCGAAACCAGGAGCCGAAATGAGGCCATGAGAGTCAAGAAGAAGATGGAGGGTGATCTCAATGAGATGGAGATTCAGCTGAGCCAAGCTAACAGGCAGGCTGCTGAAGCCCAGAAACAGGTGAAGACCCTCCAGGCACTCCTGAAGGACACTCAGCTGCAACTGGATGACACCCAGCATGGCAACGATGACCTGAGAGAAAACACTGCTCTGCTTGAACGCCGAAACAACCTAATCCAGGCTGAACTGGAAGAAGTGAGGGCTGCGCTTGAACAGACGGAGAGAAGTCGAAAACTGGCCGAACAGGAGCTGACCGATGCAACAGAGCGAATGCAACTCCTCCACTCCCAAAACACCAGCCTGATCAACCAGAAGAAGAAGCATGAAGCAGACCTCCTACACCTGCAGAGTGAGATGGAGGAAGCTATACAGGAGAACCGCAATGCTGAGGAGAAGGCAAAGAAGGCCATCACAGATGCAGCCATGATGGCTGAGGAGCTGAAGAAGGAGCAGGACACAAGCGCCCATCTGGAGCGCATGAAGAAGAACATGGAACAGACCATCAAAGACCTGCAGCACCGTTTGGATGAGGCCGAGCAGATTGCCATGAAGGGTGGCAAGAAGCAGCTCCAGAAACTAGATGCTCGCATCAAAGAGCTGGAAAATGAGCTGGAGGCAGAGCAGAGGAGAGGAGCCGAGTCCATCAAGGGGGTTCGCAAGTACGAACGCCGAATCAAAGAGCTCACCTACCAGACCGAGGAGGACCGCAAGAACATGTCCCGCCTCCAGGACCTGGTGGACAAGCTGCAGCTGAAGGTCAAGTCCTACAAACGTGCGGCTGAGGAAGCGGAGGAGGCGGCCACTACAAACATGGCAAAACTTCGCAAGCTGCAGCATGAGCTGGAGGAGGCGGAGGAGCGGGCAGACATCGCTGAATCACAGGTGAACAAACTGAGGGCAAAGACAAGGGACGGATCGTCCAAGAAGGGCCTGGATGAGTGAGGACGTCACAGGAAGTCGACATCACAGGTGAGAAGAGTCTGTGACATCACAGTCAAACCTCGGTAAACAACATGAGAAAAGTTTATAAAGTAAAACTACAGTAGATTTAAATTACAAAGCAAACTAATGATTGTTAATATATTATAAATTGATGGTTAATTAAACTTTAGTATTTAAAGTTATTTTACTGTAAACAAAGAATGGCACAATTAATAATGTTGAATAATCATTATGCTTCTGTTTGGCAGACAAATATCCATTGCATTGAATTTATTATTTTAAGTTAAAATCATGTGATCTAAATATATGTATACTGTGTATATGTATATATGTACAATGTGTATGATGTGACTGAAAGCTCACACTGTGAAATTATTTATTTACATTTCCATCAGAAGTCCACAGTGTGACTATGTAAACCTCTAATTTTGTGCTTTTAAGTTAAAGAGTGAACTTTAGCAGCACAGAGATTTTTTTATTTCTGTACATTTGTCCAGTTTTTGTTGCTTCTCGTTTAACGTTTGGATCTGTTTCCATTGACAGATGTTCCTGAAGTCGATGTGAAACCTGAAACCAACTGCGATGATTATTTTATCACCATTATGATCAATAGTAGTAGTTGTAGTGGGGTCTTGATGCATGCTCAATCATTCAGGTAAGGAAATCCCAGAAGGTTGATTCTGAGTCAGCTGAGACTGAAGAAGTCACTTGGATGAGTGACGAAACGTTTCTCCAACAAAAAACGCTACGTCCAGATGAACAGAATCAACCTTCTGGGATAGCTGTAGTGTTAATTATTCTGCTGAGCTTTAGGTTTTTGAAGCTGCTCCCTCACTTGATGTTTACTGATGTTTAACCTGTTTATCCTCACTATATTAAAAACGCATCCAGCTTTTCAAGTTTGACTGACCACTACAGTGTTTAAAACGAACGAAGGATGTTCTGCTTTATTGCCATTTCTTTAAATTTGGTGGATTTGCAGTTGTGAATGTTTAAACATGTTCAATAACACCAGAGTCACTTATTTTTTGTTTTATGGCTCTTATTCACTCTGATTTATACTTTTGATAAGGTTCCTGTTCGGCCAGATGTTTTTATTTCTTCTCCACCAAACTTCAAAGGGAAAAACTGGACTTTTTTACTGCATTTCTTTACAAATCAACATTTTTATGCAGAACCAATTGAAAACTTAATAAATGAATTTAATACCCATCAGTTTATACAAATGCAGTTGTGACGGCACGTCTGACTATTTTACAAACCAAGCTATCGATCAGCTGACTGATCCAGAATTAAACTATTTGAAATAGTTCAGAATGAGCTCCACCTCAGCTACAACAGTCCAGTCTGCTCTTACATAAATGCATGATGTGATTTATAACAGGAGGCATTTTAGTGTACTTTTATTCTTTAACTTTCCTCACACTTTGACTTAAAGGGACAGTTTGTGTTCGTGTCGCTGTTCATCCATCTGGGGTTTTGCTGTGAGTCGCTCAGTTCTGGAGACGTCAGCTGTAGTAAAGAAACTCAGTGACACTTGTGCTATGGAGCCAAAACTCCAAAAATCTTCCCCAACATCCTGAATCAGTCACTCAAAAAAATCCACACACCTTGTAGTGAGCATTTTCATGTAGGAACTATTTTCTTTCTGCTGTCTGCATCCGCTGTTCAAAAGGAGCGTGCAGCTCGCTAACATTACAGGTCAGCTGAGAGGGGATGTTTTACGTCCTGTCGTGTCAGTGATTTGGTCAGTGGATGCAGACAGCAGAAAGAAAATAGTTCCTCTATGAAACTTCTCACAGCAAGGTTTGTGGATTTTTTGTTGAGTAACAGGGTCATGGTTTCCGCAGAGAGACTGCTCAGGTTTTGGAACTGAATGAGTGCTCCGTTACATTAAAGAGAAGGCAGACTTCTCTGCAGCCAATCTCACAACAGAACTATCTGAGCAGATAAACAGCACCTCGGGCCAGAGGAGAAATACGGGTGGACTGTCCCTTTAAGACTTCCTGCGCTGCCTCCCAGTTCGGAGCACTGGTTTTATTTTCACACTGGCTTTCTGTAGTTCTGCAGAGTCTCTTCAGCCTGTCGTGTTTGATTCATTTGCTCTGATGTTGAGCAGCTCTGTGACATTTCACACAGTCGTTGGTTAAATCAGCTTCATTAAACTTCCTGTTTGCACTGAGTGAGACTCGTTTTTACTCCTCAGGATCAATACCAGAACATGTGATCACCATGTGAAATAAAATCCCAGCTGATCCCTCAGAGCTCTTCTTCTGATAATCCAAACTGATCAGATTCTTTGATTTTAAATCACCTGATATCAATAAAACTCAGCTCCATCGTTTTTCCAGCACTTTTAAATGACATTTTATATTCTAATAAATCTAAATAAAATGTGTTTTGTTTTGTGTTTTAAAGTGAGATCCGCATGGAGATGAAATCACTTCACTGTGTAGAGTTTTGGGTTGTCTGACTTCCTGTCTGGATCACTGACAGATGTTTTCCAGCTGCTGAACCTCAGCTAAAGATTTTCAGAGTTTCATTCACGCAGCATCACAGACAGTTTTTATAGATTAGTTTGTTTTTTTTTTACAGCTGTTATTTTATTATTAGTTTTAGTTTTTAATTATTATAAGAGTTTTTCTGTTGTGCAGATTTAAGAAGTTCAGAAGATTTAATTCAACACAAACGGTCGCTGTCAGAATCATGTGACCAAAGCCATTTCCTGTATGATTTTATTCCAGTTTGGTTTCAGTTTGAGGAGAAAC
>VVAS01093483.1:6316-19594 GCA_015103295.1 Ptychochromis oligacanthus | reverse complement strand
TGCTCAGAGTAGAGCCGCTGCTCCTCCACATCCAAAGGAGCCAGTTGAGGTGGTTCAGTCATCTGACCAGGATGCCTCCTGGATGACTCGTAGGTGAGGTCTTTCAGGGATGTCCAACCTTGAAGTGCTTGAGAACGCCTCAGTGTTCCCCTAGAAGGCTGGAGAGGGATGTCTTGGCATCTCTGCTTAGACTATGTCCTCCACAACCCGGACCCAAGGTGTAGCCTCCTGGGACCCAGCCTGTCACTTATGTCCACTGTAGTGGACATCTGTTATGACACTGAAAGATACTTTTTTCCCCCAGTTCTCAGGAGGGTAGAAGATGGATGGACGATTTCTGTACTTCAGTCTTTATCTGTCTATCTATCTATCTGTCTATCTATCTGTGTGTGTGTGTGTGTGTGTGTGTGTGTGTTTGTTTGTTACCTTGGCCAGGGCACTCCCACAAAAGACATTTCAAGCTTCAGGAGTCCCGTCTCCTGGTTAAATAAAAATAATACAATGAAAAAAGATACACTGCAGGTTACAAATTCATCAGATGCCTTCACTGTCTAAGCAGACAGGTGGCGTGCTGCCCCCTGCTGTTCACAGCCAGGAACATTAAAAGGGTGCTTATTTTGAATATCAGCTTTTCTAGAGCTTTCAACCACACCTCATGGTATTCCTCAGCAGATAGAGTATCTTCATATCAGGAAAGCTCGTTGTGTGATTACAGTATGGATCTTTATTATGACAGGTATGTTTTACTGTAACATTAAAAGCAAACTAATTTTACAGACTCAGTTAATGTGAAAGTCAGATAAAGATTAGATGTTGCTGCATAATTATTTTATTAAATTGTTATCTCTGTCCACAGGGTTGACTCTGGTGTTGTTCGAGAGGCTCAAGGGAAACATCCTAAAAACTCGTGAAGAGCGACCTGCTGCTGAGCCTCTCATCACCTCACCTGAATACTGGAGACTGGGTAACTACTGCTCAGTGAGTTAGTATTACCATATTTGACAGAAATCAGTGCATTTTTCGGTTGTTTCTGACCATTTGATAACCAAAAACATCAATTAATCTTGAGTAAATGAAAAAAAAATAAAAAAATAAAAAAAAAATGGTAAAAAAAAAATAAATAAAAAAAAATATTGTTAATAATGTTGGTGAATTTTCTTTGGCTCTTGCAAAAATCTCTGTTTAGTAGAAACTGAGACATTATTTTATAGATTTGGACCAACAATCAGAAGCCTTATCACTGGGAGTCACAGATGTAAGAAAGAAAATAGTAGGAATACACTGATTTATCGGCCTAACATTTAATAACACGTTCACTGAGGGTAGCGGGTGATGTTTATCAGTTTTGTGATCTGCTTTCATAAATGTGTGGTCATTCAAAGATTGTGTGATATTTTAGTGACGATTTCATTGTCACCACTGGATCAAAACGGTGGCAAAAATAAAGACAGTCAAAGTGTCAAGGTACTGAACCTCCAGCTGCAAGTGTGTGCACCACAGATAAAGCGCTTAAAGTGGATAAAGAGAAGAATAAATCTCTGTATGCATGTTTGAATGGGTGTAGTGTAATGAACTTTGAATAGTCAGAAAAAGTGCTATATAAATATCAGTTCTGCTCTTCCTCCTAAAATCACACTGGTTATTATTATTTACACACTAATACACATAATACAAAAAAGATATATAATGTAAACACATATATGCCAGAATCGAGGAACAAGTAAGCGTTTTTATATTTCATATTAAAAAGGTTTCTATACAACAGTTAACTTCAGACAGCTTTGGAGTTAGGAGGTGTAGTGTTGCCGTTTATGATCAGTTGTTGAGTTTCCTCTTGCTACCAGTCTTTGTGCCAGACCAGGCTGCACTTGTGTTGGACCTGTATGAATGGAAAATTCCCAAAACAGATAGGCTCTGACATCATGTTTTGATGATAATGTAGAAGGTGTTTCCCAACACTAGATGTCAGTAAAGTCACAGATAAGAACTCCTCTGTCTGTTTCAGCCCTGGGCAGGTTTGTGCTGTAGCTGTGTGGCTGGGCAGCCTGGCTGCCCCCCTGCCTCCAGATGAATGAAGAACACTCCGGGACACAGAGACACAGCTGATACAGGTCAGGACACTCTCGCTGCAGGATGCATGCTGCTGCACGGAGCTAGTATTTGTTTTCTGGTGGATTTCCATTGGTTTCAGTTACGGAGAAGTAACCCTAAACTTAGTACTGTTTTTTGGAAAAAAAAACGCAAATAGTTTCTGATATGTGCCAGTTTCAGAATATTTATCTTTTAGCTTAAGGTTACAGGCTAACCCTTCAAGGAAGTGTCCATGTTCACAATAGCGTGTACTCACCGCTTTAGAATTAGGGTTACTAAGACCTCAGAGGGTCAATTCATTTAAGAATATGTGGAAAGCATTGAAACTAGTTTTACTATTGAACCCCTAAACTTTGTTCACTGTGTTCAAACATCTGTATCACCCATTCAGCTCTTTCACTATTGCCTTTCACTTTCTTACATGAAAGATTTGGCCCTTTAATATAGTGGCTGAAGCACAGAAGCTGACAGTCTGAATACCCTCCATCTGAACTGTAAATAAAATCCAACCTTTTTGTCCCAAAAGTTGAAGATGAATGTTAGATTGTCCTGCTGGCTGCAGTCTCTCTCCTGAGCTGCACAGAATCAGAGGGGTTGTTAGACCCAGCACTGCTGCTATTCCCCAACAATAATGCATACTGTGAGGCAAAGTTGTAGACACAGGTGGAGCCTTCACTGCTTCAGACATTCGGATACACCATTGCTGGTGCGAGGAGAGAATGAGCATTATGTTTTTTTAACCTTCTTTAGTTCTAGTAAAGCTAACTAGTAGCTTTTCGAAGTTCCCTGATGCTTAGGCCCAGTGGCAGGTCAGTTTAGGCCTGATAAAAATGCAGAGAGGTCACAGCCCACGCAGTTGGGAGCGCAGTATTTCCAGCCGTAAATACTTCGAATTTTGGTCAGTAGAAAGTAAGACTGTGGAAGCTCAACTTCACCGACTGAATAGTGAACAAGCTCATGATTAAAGCTTCATGGACAAAAAGTTGTAGATATTTTAAAAGACATCTTTCTGTTGAAATAAGGGTACCGGGAGGTATGTCTGTTATTGTGTTGCTTATACTTCTTCTGAGGTGATGGGATATTTGAATGGTTTAAACCTAACCAAATGTGCTAACATCCCTTATGAGGGATACAGTCAGCTGTACGATGAACACACAGAGCTGATAATAACTGTTGCCTCCCGATGCTAAATCAGATGGTGTACTGTTTGTTCATATGGCATTCAGAGTGATGCGGCAGTATGTGAGTCAGTGCCTGGGCGTTTTTCCACTTTAATTCAAATGTCTCTAATAATGGCCACCAGCAACACAAACTGTCCAGGATCTGCAGTAAATGAGCTGCAGCACATAAAATCACCATCATTTTATCTTAGCAGGCCTTGTGTATAGTTTGTTAAATGTTCTGTCGTGTTTTTTCCTCTTCAGGGCATGCAGGTGTTTCTGCCAATATGATGAAGAAAAAGAACCCGCACAAGTGAGTTAAGATGCTCTGCAGCTCATTAATTTTTTTTATCACGGCCTGAATATTTGGTCCCAGATCCAACTTTGTAAGGACAGAGAGCTGTTTTGTGACTGTTGTTTCATGTCTCCGTAAAGGAAGCATAAGAGCAGCCTGGGCCCGACCACCAAAGTTCTGTCGCAGCCACGACGCAACATCGTCGGCTGCAGGATCCAACACGTCTGGAAGGAAGGAGGTGGACACGTGGTGTGGAAAGGAACGGTGCTCGACCAGGTAACCAGAGGCTTCCATAAACTGTCCAGTCACACGTCGGCTCATTCTGTCTGTACACCTGGGCTGTGATCTGTTTCTTCTATGTTTAAGATGTGTAACACACTCATTATAAAAGATGGACGTAGCCACTGTGATGTCATCCAGTGGTTTTGGACTAATTTTAAGCGCAGTTGTCACAAAGATGTAAGTTAGCCAAAGAGACCAAAAATGTTATTTGTATCAGGCTGTAAACATATATAATTCTGCCGTAAAGCTGGACCTTGGGGCTCACTTTTGAAGCCAGCCGTAAGTTGCAATTTGAGCAACTGCAGTGTTTGGTAATTTGCCTTCATTTGTCAGCTGCGAAGATTGGCGCTTGATGGTACTGCTGGAGTATTTTGGGGCGATGTGTAGATAGAAGCACAAAAAAATGGGAAAATAGGTGTTTTATGACGTATTTGTGCCCTTCAGGTTCCCGTGAACCCGTCTCTCTATCTGATAAAGTATGATGGATTTGACTGTGTTTATGGTCTGGAGCTTCATAAAGACGAAAGGGTTCAGGGACTGGAAGTTCTCCCCGACAGACTTGGTAAGATTGAATGTAGACTAATTTAAACCCTTTTTTTATTTTATTCATGTTATTTTTTGCCTTAACGTCTGGTAATGATTTAATAACATTGCAGCCTCACAGGGCTGCAGATATAAGCAGACATATTAATTCCTGTAAAGTAACTTGAGTCTTGAATGAATTTTTAACCCCCACAGCTAAATCCCGTCTGACAGACGTCAGCCTGGCTGACGCCATGATCGGTAAAGCGGTGGAGCACATGTTTGAGACCGAGGAGGGTCCGAAGGAGGAGTGGAGGGGCATGGTGCTGGCCCGGGCTCCCATCATGACCACCTGGTTCTACATCACCTACGAAAAAGACCCTGTCCTGTACATGTACCAGCTGCTGGATGACTACAAAGAAGGAGACCTGCGTATTATGCCCGACTCTAGTGAGTGAACCTAATCAACCCTTTTTGGGCATTTTAAAGAGACTCTGCTGAATCCTCTTGGTCTTTTATATCTTGAGCATTTGGATCATGTCATGTCAATTTTAAAGGGCAGTTTCTGCTTAAATACTACTACTGTGTATGTAGTAATGATCTTATTAGAAATTAAGTTTTTTCCAAAATGTATGCTTTTAATTAGGTTGTGCTGCACACTCACACCTCCGTGAATACAGCGGCTGTCTGCGGTTGTTGGTCAGCAAGTGATTGTTTGGAAAAACTGTCCAACCCTAGTTAGACTGTTTTCATTCATTTCATTTTACCCCTAACACGACCCAAGAAGTTTTTAGTGTCTGAACCTAACTGGAAACCTTTTAATGCCTACATCTAACCAAGTAGTTTTCAGGGCCGGTACCTAACCAAGGGGTTTTTGGTGCATAAACCTAACTAAGTAGTATTTAGTGTCTGAATCTTTTTCAGGCACCATTTTTGGTGCCTGAACCTGACCAGTAAGGGAAGATAAAAAGTCACTGGAAATGAAACTATACAGCAGGTGGAGAAAAAGCAAAACCAAGGGCAAAAACAAAACTTCCAAATGGAATGCAAACTACAGTTTGTGACTTAATCCACACTTTAAACCTCCTTACTAGGACTTTGCAGGTCTTTGAAATGGGACAGTATATCTAAGCGGCTAATGTTGGGACCAATGCAAAAAGATACCTTGTGCATAATAGTGAGATGCAACCTTCACATGATAAAATGACATAACACCTTAAGATGAGAATAGGTTGATATATCTGTAACCTCTTTATGTAACCAGGTAAGATGGAGGACATGTTTGTTTTAACATCTGTCTCGCTGTCTTCCTGCAGACGACAGCGTCCCAGCGGAGCGGGAGCCTGGCGAGGTGGTGGACAGCCTGGTGGGTAAACAGGTCGAGTACGCCAAAGAGGATGGCGGGAAACGAACGGGCATGGTCATCCACCAGGTGGAGGCCAAGCCGTCTGTCTACTTCATCAAGTTTGACGACGACTTCCTTATTTACGTGTACGATCTGGTCAAAACGTCATAAGACTCTACGGGTGTCCTGAAGCCCACCTGTACCCAGCGTGATGGAAAGGAAATGCAGCACATGTTGAAACATCTGAAGCATTTAACCCAGCTCTTGTTCTTCAGACCTTCAAAGACGAAAATAAAGACTGAAAAAAAGATTTTCACAGCGAAAAATGGCAAGAAAGGCTGTTTTTGAGAGTCAACTTGTTTTTGTCTGCAAGAAGGTTTAAAAAGGAAAAAGCGATCTTCTTTAAACCCTAAAAGTAATTTAGAAAAAGCTTCCTTTAATGGGTCAAAAAAAATTTTGAGGTCCTTTATTATATTTCTGAAAAAACAAAGCAAAACAACAAAGTTGTCTGAAACTTCAGTTTTAGATTAGAAAAAAGATTTCATTGGAGCGGGGAGGAGGCTTTAGATTTTCAGATTTTTCTAAACAATCTAGTGAATAGATTAATAGTAGCCAACTCTGCTTAAAAAATATGGAAAACAAGTTGAGGAAGTGTGATCCTTGAACATTTAAGGAGTATTCTTGAAAGATTTCTTTGTTGTGTTTTCTACTTAAGCTCAAATGGCCACAGAAAAACGAGCAGACTCCCAGTGAAGAATTGTAGCCTGAAGCCGGTTGTTGGAAGGGACTTGATTTGAAATCAGCAAATCAAACAAAGACTAGAAGAAGAAGGATTCTTGGACTGGAACAACTCCAATCACGATGAAGGAGGAGTTGGTGTTTGGACTCTGACAGACACCACATCTCAGTGTTGATGGTAACGTCTCCATCTGCCAGTAAGGACTATCAGCACCAGTGTATGGAAGCCCATTTCTGCCACGCAAAGAAAGAAACTTATAAATAGATAAAATGATAAAAAAAATAAAGACTCATAGCAAGTCAGTGTTATGAGATTCTGAGTAAAAATGACGACTTCCTTAACCAAAATTATCAGATAGTTTTGAAAGCTAAAGATTTGGCACTCAAACCTTGTTGGCCAGCAGGTCACCTAAAGTCTAGTCTATATAAACGGAAATTTCAGTTTGAATATACAGAATCTGTAGGCAAGGGACAAGATTTTTTTTTTTCCAGTAATGCTTGGACTACAGTCACATAGGTAAACAATCTGAAAAACCATCAACTTTTGTCTGTCAACAAGGAAGCTTTTAATAATTTTGATATCATATTTTTCAAGTGTCACAAATAAAGCCAGAATTAAGTAAATGTTAATGTTATTTTAAGATTAGATTAAATATTATTTCCTCTTGCTAACTAATAATTTTGACTAAGTAAGGTTTCTAATTTTGGCTTAGTGAGTCAGAATCTTTACATATATCATATCTTTGACTTAAAAGACTTAAAAACAGGGTCATGTCTCTGACTAACTGAGGCTGTTTTTGCCATTCCTAGCATTACATCTGTTTTTCTTTTCTTTTTTTTTTCTTGGCACAAATGCGCTTCCATACACAGAACTCCATAAGACAGGAAGTAAAATAAACTGGTCCCATTTTGACAGTTTAATGTCAAAACTGGACTTTGTAAAGCCTTGGAAACCTTTGGCCCAAAATAAACACTTTCAGCCAAGCCGAATGGTTTGGTGACACCTCTCTGAAAGAGGAACTGTTGCAAGCATCAAAATGATCTTCGAAAGTATCCCAAACGCCAGTTTTTGGCCCTTCTGTTGGATTGGAGGTTGACTGAAATGGGATTTTTTTTTTTTGTTCAGTTGTACAGAGCAAATCAAGCTTGTTTTTCATCGCTCACACAGGCTCCATGTCAACAGATCTCATCTAAAGACTCCAACATTTGAAAACTGATTTAAAAAAAAAAAGACAAGCTTTTTTGTTTTTGTTTTTTTGCTTTAATCATTGCCAAAACTTCCCCTTCCTGTCGTGAAGTTGTTTGATGTTAAAGACGATCGGACAGCTTTTTTTTCCCCCCGTGATTTCACTGAAGCCTTTGGATTTACTCTCCTGTCGTCTTTTCTAAGTCGTCAAAAAAAAAAAAAGAGAAACAGGGCGGAGAAAATGAAACTGAAACCTGGCCAAAGCCCTTTTTGTCCTTTTGGAGTTTGTTTTAAAAACCTTGTTAAGGATAGCGGACAAACAACTGGTTGTGTCACTATTTGTGGAAACATGGATTCTGAGAGCAGAAAGCCTGGCTTAATGCTCCTTAAACCCAATGGAGAGAGGTGTGAAGAATATTTGGACAGTTTGTGAGTGTGTTGGACTTTTAAAGTCACCAGAGCGGACAAGGACAAACAAATCTGCTGTAGCACTGCAGTCAAGTTTTCAGTCTCAAGAAACTTTTCTCAGCACCGTTGGAAGCCTGATTCTGGTCCACTTCCATGTTCGGCTTGATAAAATCATAACTAAAAGTATCCCAGTTTGTATTTACGTACACAAACCAAAAGATTACGGACTCGTCATGGGGCAGATTGAATTTTCTCTTGGACGTCTTGGAAGGAAGCTTCAGTCAGACGTCCACGAGGTGATTCGGTCTGTTCCACAGCATGTATGCAGTAAGAGAGGACACAGTGGGTTGTGTTTAGTATATAAAGAGATTAACAACCAGTGAAGGTTTGAATTTCTTTTGTCACAAATGTACTTTTTATTTTATTTGGATTTACTCCAGGCTGAAGGTTTTCCATAAACTCGTGTTCTGTACTGAATTTGTGGGGACCTATTATGTTCTTCTCCGGTGCCAGAATTCAAAATAATCCCTAGAAAGCAAACAAAACATTACTTATAGTGCAGATTTCCTTTCACGTTGAAGCAGAAAATTATGTAGGTAGTGACTTATTCAAATAATGCAGCACAGCTTTCACCAGTAAAAGCAAAGAAAAAGGCAACAACAACAGTAAAAAAATGATAAAACCCATAAGTTTAAAGCCATTAAAGAAATTCAGTAAAATTACTGAAGGCTTTCTTTAAGCTAAAAACAAGAACAACCGTATGTTAAACCCAACAAAAGGAGTATAAATGAAATAATGAATAAAACCCTGCTTATCTGAAACCATAGACAGTATGAAAGGTGGGTGTACCTACTGTGACGTCATTCATTGGTTTCTGAAGTCCTCGAAGCCTCGAAATTAGTGCTTTAACTGATGCCAGTGCGAATGAGCATACCATGGATAATCACGCCTTTTGAAAGATAGTATAACCAGTAGTTACAAAACATACTTTTTATGCAGTATGACCCAAAATAAGTGACAGAGCCATGAACTCAGCAGGGAAAGTGCTTACAGAGGTCAAGACAGAAAGCTGTTTTCCCGTAGACTTCCATAGGACCGGAAGTCTTTTTGCAACCACAGCTATCGCCATCTGGTGGCCTTCAGATGCCTTCCGCATTGGCTTCATTTTTCTGACAAAAGAAGCTGGACGCTACGCCCATCTTTTATACTGTGTCTGAAATAAACTGTTTTAGCTCCTCCCCCTTTAAACCAACTTTCTTCTGATATGCTGCCCCTCGTAAATATATGATTTCAACAGCAGGTGGGTGGGGCTTCTGTGCTGCGATGACCACATTAGAGATATCCCCTCCTTACAGAGCCAAGAGTAGACAAAACTATTCTGAAACAGTTTAAAACAGGCTGAAGCCTGAGCTTTTAGGGTTAGACAATAGTAAATATCAGGGGTGTCATAACAGTCCTGGGTCACTCCAGAGGTTCAATTAGGCTGTTGAGGACTTTATTCTTAATCTAATTACTGTTTAGATGTCTCCACTGCTTTCTTAGTGTTTGAACTAACGCTACCTCCTCCCTGAGCTGCTACACCTGGACTCGCAGGTGTTTCTGTAGTTTGTTGCTGGTCTGAGTGAGTCGATGCAGTTTGGTGCTCCATTTTAGCTTCAATTCTCTGTTTTTTTGGCCAGCAATAATCATGTAGTGAAAATCTGATATTGTCCAAGTGTATACATAGGACAGAAAATCAGGAGAAGTATAATAGGTCCCCTTTAAAGTGTTTGAGTCTGTTGTGAGTCAGTATTTTGTCGTTCAGCTACATTTTTGGGATAAACTGGGATCTTCAACAGGCCGTTATCAAAGCCAGTGGACTCCAAACATGAGGGCAGCTAGCTGACTTGTTTATGTTTAAATTAATCATGAAGAAAAAAAAAAAAGTAAAAGGTTCTCAAGCCATTCATTACAGTGGAAATGTCCTGGGATGCTCTGACTGAATCTGCGTACAGAAGTTTTTTCTTTGTGAAACCTTCAGTCTGTGTACTTCCTGTGATGTAGTTAGTTGCTGAGGCAGATTAAAGCTCTTGTTATTATAACCGCTCTGAGAAAAAAAAAGAAAAAAGAAGACAGACTCTCTGTGAGATCTGTAAGTCTCTGCACTTGTGTATCTGTTTTGTTTTTCATTAAAAAAGAAGTATGATTGTGGTCATCTCAGCCGGCACTATTTTAATCAGTTAACTAAATAACGCGTCGTTACTAAGACTCGACTCCCAGCCAGGTTATGTCGGTTCATTTTGCTCTTATTATGATACCAGATTATTGTGGTAAATGTTGGAATGACATGGGCCTTCTGTCATCCTTCTGCCTTGTATTGTTTGTTTTTGTATGTTTAAAAAAACTGTATGTTAATAATTTTTATTGTTAATGGAAAACCTGACACGGCGTGCTTTGTCTTCTTTTCGCCATTGTTCATTTTCAAGTGTTTTACATCTGAGACTGAGTGAGGAAGGCGTCAATCTCAGGGGAACTTGCGCAGCATCCAGTGTGATTTGATAATAGTTCAGCAAACAAAAGCAGAGCAGTGTTTACCCAGAGAGCTGTATACAAACATGTTTCTCACATAGGCAACTGTTTCATTTTCTATCATTTTATTGTATTTAAAATGGAAGAGTTTAAACACCTTCCTTATTGCAACAGTTCTTATAGTTTTGTGTTTTCTAATTAGTTTTTATTTCAGTTTAGTTTCTGGAGTGTTTGAAAATGTTCAGTTTTAGCTTAGGTTTTATTTAGTTTTGGTGTGTAATTATTACATTATGGAGGGTATTTATGATGGATATTGCAAGATATTAGAATACACACTCATCAGACACTTTATTAGGTTATTAGATCCTTTTTCCTTCAGAACTGCCTTAATTCTTCATGACACAGATTCAGCAAGGTGCTGGAAACATTCTTCAGAGATTTTGGTCGACATGATACATCACAGAGTTGCTGCAGATTTGTCGGCTCCACATCCATGATGTGAATCTCCTGTTCCACCACATCCCAGAGGTGCTCTGTTGGACTGAGATCAAGTGACTGTGGAGGCCATTCAAGTACAGTAAACTCATCGTCATGTTCAAGAAACCAGTTTGAGATAATTCGATCTTTGTGATATGGTGCGTTATGCTGCTGGAAGCAGCCGTAAGAAGATGGGTACACTGTGGTCATAAAGGGATGGACATGGTCAGCAATAATACACAGGTAGGCTGTGGCAGTTAAACGATGCTCATTTGGTAAAAAGGGTCTGAAGTGTGCCAAAAAAATATCCCCAGTACCATTACATCACCACAAGCAGCCTGAACCGTTGGTACGAGGCAGGATGGATCCATGCTTTCATGTTTTTTACGCCAACCTCTGAGCCGACCATCTGAATGTCACCGCAGAAATTGAGACTCATCAGACCAGGCAACGTGTTTCCAATCTTCTATTGTCCAATTTTAGTGAGCCTGTGTGAATTGTAGCCTCAGTTTCCTGTTCTTAGCTGACAGGAGTGGCACCCTGTGTGATCTGCTGCTGTAGCCCATCTGCTTCAAGGTTCAGCATTTTGTGAGTTCAGAGATGTTCTTCTACATACCTTGGTTGTAACGCGTGGTTATTTGAGTTACTGTTGCCTTCCTATCAGCTCCAAGTAGTCTGAACATTCTCCTCTGACCTCTGACATCAACAAGATATTTTCTCCCAGAGAACTGCTGCTTACTTGATATTTCCACTTTTTTGGACCCTTCTCTGTAAACCCTACAGATGGTTGTGTGGGCAGACCAGCAGTTTCTGAAATACTCAGACCAGCCTGTTGTGCCACGTTCAGTCACTTAAATCATCTTTCTGCCCCATTCTGATGCTCAGTTTGAACTTCAGCAGGTCGTCTTGACCATGTCTACATGCCTAAATGCATTGAGTTGGTGCCATGTGATTAGCTGATTAGATATTTGCGTCAGCATGCAGTTGAAAACAGGTGACGAATCAGGACCCTTCTTGCTGGGAGGCAACACTTTTAATTGGTGCTGTAACAGACTAATAAAATATGGTCTGTTAGTACAATTAACGGCACAGCAAGCCATATTATTTGTCAGATAATTTAATTAAAAATGCTCCAAAAGCTCCTGAATTGAAGTGGTCCAAAGGCCTAATTCAGTGACTGCAATTAACCACCTGTGTAGGCAAGCAAATTTAAGCCTATGCAATAAAATTCAAACAGGTGAGGTATAAAAGGAATTTGCCCCTGTACAGTTGCTATCAAGGGGGGAAGTAATTATAGAGGAAAACCATTTTTTGTAGAAGGGTTTAAACATGTTTATTTCTGCTGTAAAGTTGGACATTTAACTGAACATTAGAGGAACTGCAGTTTTTGGTACTTCAGTTTTCATCAGGCAGGATAGAAAACAGCTGCTTCAGTTCAGACGTAAACTTCAGGGTTTAAAGCTCCACCCTTTCGTTGTGTGTCAGCAAACAAGTGCTTCAAATGGAGAAGTTTGTGAAAGGTAACTGTTGCTTTTCCTTTTTGAAAATGAGTCAGCATGAAACTTATATTTCCCTACAAACCACATTATCTAAAAAAAAAAGTAGACAGTGGTTACTCTAGAACTCATACTGGGTTATGTCCGGATGCGGAGGTGTATTTCATTCATGTACCGTGAAAATGTTTTGCAGTCTGTGTTTTCAACGTTTGATTTCTTTTTTTTTTTTTAAGTTTGCAGCATCAGAAACAGAGGAAGACTTCTGTTCATAAAATAAACCGCACGACTTTTTAATTAGAGAGTGACTTTAATTCCGCTTCGCCACCGAAAAGACAAATGAAATGTGGAAACAATAAATAACACTGAGTAAAATCAATCTCTTCAAAATGCAGTAAACAGTAAGCAGCCACCTGAACTTCTGAAGCGAGTGGAAACCACGATAATAAAGAGAGTCCCAGGGTGATAAACATCTGCCGTTGTGCAATTTAGAGAAGTCGCAGCTGTGACTCTGGCTTCCATTTACACAATAAG
The DNA here is from genome assembly GCA_015103295.1 of Ptychochromis oligacanthus. Taxonomy (NCBI): domain Eukaryota; kingdom Metazoa; phylum Chordata; class Actinopteri; order Cichliformes; family Cichlidae; genus Ptychochromis; species Ptychochromis oligacanthus. The sequence goes on along the minus strand of VVAS01093483.1, from coordinate 6,555 downwards.
ACTGTTTGATCAATAGGAAAACACCAGAAATGTGCTCGTCTTTTTCTCTTCTGATAGAAAACTTGGATTAGAGACAGAAAAACCCTGGAAGAAATAACCTGTTTAAGCCATTTCTTATGCACTAACCAGTTTATCAGCAGCTTCTGTTTGATGTTTTTAACTGTCACCGTCTTACCAAAGGACACTTTGAGCTGCTGCAGAGGTCAAAAAAAGCGGCTGTTTTTTTTTATCATTTCACA
>VVAS01093466.1:0-10130 GCA_015103295.1 Ptychochromis oligacanthus | reverse complement strand
CATACAAACCTCAAAGTCATTTTCATTATTTTGGTGATATTTTCTAACTTTCACGCAAATGAAGATCAGAGAATTTAAATAATAATGATCAGAAATGTAAACATGCAAAATCCTGATACATTCACTACTATTACAAATTATTATTTGAATTTAAGGAGAAAAAGAGAAAAAATAATCAACAAGAAAAATATTTTTGACTGTAGTAAATGGATAAGACCTATGGCTCATACTTAGTAAGAGAAAATTAAATAATAATATCTGACAGCTGTATGGAGCTCAGGACTCCTGACCTGAAGATGACTGATGTGTAACAAATGATTTAACAGTAAAACTATGACTCATTGTGTGACAGCTCACCTGTCTCAGTTGAATAAAAGTAGACTGTGATTTATTATACCAATCCTTTCTTTGTGTGTTGGGAATAACTGAATAATTAACAAAGTCACCACTGTTGTGCCACAAGCATAAATGCACATCACATGCTCGCTTTTGGAGATGCACCAGCGGTTCCTATGAAGCTGCAAGTGTTAAATGAACTCAAACAGCTGGATGGAAACAGCTTTGGCTCATGTTTTATCAAAGCAGGATTAAACTATATTCACTGGTGAGTCTGACTGACATCCTTTTACAGGTCTGTGCACCTTCGCCAATTAAACACTGTAAACTGTAAATTATAGTTTGTGTTCTGCAGTGTTTTTTCACCAGTGTTGGTACTGAAATTTGGAACAAACCTGATGTTAAGACTAAAAACTCAGTTTTAACCTATACATTTTTGGACAGAAAGAACCAGTTTTGAGAATTATTGACCCACCCAGTGGAAGAAAAATTTGCAAATTTTTCTTCCTTCAACAGGTGATCCAGATATATGTGGCTTGAAACGGACAGAAAACTGACAGGCTTATACTGCTCTATGGGGTGTCGACTTTGTTGGAAAAGTGTTTTAACCTACAGGGCACTGTGCCAGTCACATGACTTAAAAGCTTATAAAATTTGTTCATCTGAATATTTTTAGAAAAATTTCATTGTGATTCTTGAAATCATACTGATTTCTGAATGTGTGTGTCTCTCTCTCTGTTAGAGTGAAAAAAAAAAAGAATCAAAGAAAATGGGAAAAGAAAGAAGAAAAAGCAGAAAAACATAGGGGTCTCTATTCTGCACAAAGCCAATCTGGTTGTGTATATTGTGCCTCTTCCCCAAGTGATCTCTAATGTAGGGATTGCACACCTGTTTAATGAGCCACTAATGGTGGCACTAATTGAAGTGGGCTAATTCTATGTCATCATGAACTCGTCATATGCAGAACCAAAAGAACTGAATCCATGAAGCAGGAAATATAAATAATACGTGATAGCCCCTGGCATAAATTGAGGCTAGCCTGATCTCCCATCACCTCCCAGGATAACGTAAGCTTCTGTGAGTGCTCAGATTTTAATCACAGAATTCTTCCAATTACCATCACACAAATTTCATTTTATTTAAATTCATATTCAGCATGAGAAAACATTGCTCAACATGATCACAGTAATACTTGACTGAGCAGCCGCTCCTTACATACAAGACAGATTAAATAAATGGGCTTTTTCACAATGTGAGCTTATTTCCTTTTTTTGTGCAGCAAAACTGCTGTAATGAGCTGTGTTTTGAAGCTTGGCTGAAGGTTTCAGCGGATTGGTCTGAAGGATTGTAAGGCAGTGGACAGTGGAGAGTTGTAGCTAGGGAGAAGACACAATCCACTCACACCCCCAGGCTTTTCCATTATCCCACTCTTTCTGGATCATATAACACAGGGCTGCATATGTGTGTATGTGTGTGTGTTCAGTTTGTCTGTGACTGGGTGTATCTATGTATACTGTTCATTTAAAAAACCCTTTTTTTGCACTTCCATCCTGCCCTGCTGTTCTTTTAAATCTTTTTAATACTGTTAATATCTGGTTTATTCTACCAACTGAGGCCCATGACAGGCGTGTTTGATAATAATTTCACCAGTGCCCCGGGTCTTAAGAACTTTGCAGTAAGAGAGTAGAGAAAAGGAGCAAGAGATGAACACAGTAGTGAGGCGACGGATGTAAGATAAAGAGAACGTTTTTATTCATTGTCTGACACCACACTGACACACTGCAGTTGTTATTCTTTTTACTTTGCACACAGGAAGTCACACACTGTTTGGTACACAGGAAAATGAGAGACAGACACAAACGCCTTCGCTGACAGATGTGCATGAAAACAGATGTAAACAACATGTTCACAGTTTATGTTCACTATGAATATGCTATTGCTATGCCATTTGTATACAAAATTGCCTCTTTGTTTTGCTATCATTACTATACATTTCATAAATATGGACTTATCTTGGGACCCAGGCCAGGCCAGGTGTGTGAGGCCTCAGTCACACAGGCCTAGAAAACGGTCAGCAACCATCTGGCAACCACTGGTCGCGAGGCTAAAATATGTATTCCCCAACCGGTTGCAAGTGGTTGCTGGCAGTCACTGTGAAACGGATTGCTAAAGCCCCATTCAAGCAAGCCTAGAGACCAGTCAGTCACCCCCCACCCCCTCCCCCCAAATCTGGTAATCACCAGTAGCTAGGGGAAAGTCAAGGTGATTGCTGCAGGTTGCTGGCAGCTGCTAGCATTAAAGAAGTACATGCACCGAAAACCTCCTTGTGATTTTTTTGGTTGTTAGTGGGTTGCTGTGTTCCCCAGAAGTTAGCATGAATGACACGAACATGTCTGCAAACGCTCACAAATGACTTGCCAAATGGTGATGAAACTGTGAAACTGGAAACTGAGATATTGAGAAAGCTGCACCTTTTGAAATGTGTTGGTTGCAGCAGTAAGGCACAACTTTTACTTTGAAGACAAACATACTCCATTTCTGCCTGGTGTCACACTTTTTCAAATTTCGCTACAGCTTGGAGAGTAAATGGTGAGTGTTTGCTGTGTTTGGTTTTGGTGCAGCACTCTCTTTGCAACTGATTTCACCTGGCGGCAGCCAGCCACCACTTGCCAACTAGTCGTGGAATGCAGAGTTTTTCCTAGTGACCAGTGCTTGCTAGATGTTCGCTGACCACTCTCTAGGCCTGCGTGACTGAGACTTAACTTACACTAATGGGATTGGAAGGAATTTTGCTATACTTCCAGGGGTTTGGTCCTTGTGTCAATTTGTCTACTGCATAAGATCATAACCATGATGAGAAATTTTGGGGGGAAAATATATGAAAATTAGTGTTAAAAACAACTTTTTTTGATAAAAAGTTTTGCAGTTCCAGCCATTAAAAACCATACCTGATTTAAACTGAACCAATCTCACCACTGAGGTCATGCACCTCTGGACTACTTCTTGTGTTGCTCCTCAAAACTCAAAGGTGGTGCATCAACATCTTTTTTCAAAATTCATAGTGATTTCGTTGTCCAGGGTTGGACCGTCAGCACGCAGAGTCCTACTGTAACGTCCTGCAGTATCTGAGGGAGAACTTTTGCAAATGACCTGAACTGTGGTGTGTGTCATGCTGACGTCAACAGCACACAGTGCATCAAAAATTTAATATTTTTGGCCACTCCAAAAACTTGCTAATTCCCCACCTGCCCTACTTCCAAGATTTGGAGCCCTGCAACTTCATCCTTTTCCCCAAAATAAAATTAAAGTTAAAGGCTCACTGTTTTGACACATTGGAGGAGCTCCATCACATAAGTGCAAGGTCAGAGAACAGGACTCCATGGAACAATCTAAAAATAGCAGGAGCGCTGGAAGCTGGGCAGAGGTGCAAATTAAACTCAGGTGTGGTTTTTAATTTTTATGGGTGGAGTCACAGAATTATGACTGTACATCAATGTATATGATAACGACGATTTGGGGATTTAACTCATAAACAAATTTTACTGGTTAGGAAGTTTTATAAACACACAGCTGACTACAGAATGCTTTGGTGGAGGTGAAAATGTCCATTATTACACGTGGGCTTCCTTTTTGGAATCAGTACTTTGGCCTGGCATTTCTTTTCTTTGAATACTCTTATTATAGTGTAAAAATTAACAGGGACTAAACTTTGGAATATGAGATTTGACTAATTCAGATTGATTGAACCTCAGCTTTGCAAAGAACAGGGACTATAGGTTTTATTGCCCATCATTTAGTGCAATTGTATTTGAAGAAACCTTTTTGAAGCCAGCACGAAGAAAAGAAATAAAGAAACGACACAGACATTCGAATTTGTATATGGGCATGTGAGTACTGCAATAGGACATAGTTCAAAATCTCTTGTATTAGACAGAGAAGCCCTTCAATATTCTCTCACTAATGCTACTCCAATAATAACATTACATCACCTCCACATGCAGCCTGCATGGACATCAGTAGGGCCCTGAACAGTTGGTGGACTGTCCACACCACTGTTTTACCTCTAAATCTCCCTCGGTGCAGTCAAACCCTGTGTCCATTCTGTGTGTGTTGATAGACACTCTATGTCAGCACCTGTGCCCTGGGTCAGCGTACGCCTTCTCTCTCTTACCCACCGCACAGCCACGCGACTGTCTGCAGCCTCACAAAGCAATGGAGTAATGAGTCCCATGACAGTCCAGTGGAATAGGCTCTGAATAGGTAATGATGGAGTCTGAAGGTGTTAGAAACACTGGCAGTGTCTGATCAGGGGTTATAATGTAGTCTTGGAGCATTCTTCCCTCGGCTTGTCAGTGAGAGCTGTGCTGGCACAATACCTGCTATCTAAAATGCATTGAATAACACTGCATACCTGTGTTGGATCTGTGTTTCCCATACAATGCCCATCAAATCACATTCTGATCCCTGTCCCTGATTAATGGTCTATACATACAGTACTCTCCACATATATGGTGCTAAGCTTAGAATAAGAAAGATTTACAGCAAGACAGACAGTCACTATGACACTTTATATTCAGAGGCGGTAGAGCCCAGACAACTAACTGACTGGACTGAGCAACCCTGGGATCTCAACTTATTCTGTTTCTGTGTTACATTCAAATGACTTTTGTTAATCTGCCATTCTTTGCAGCTTTAGTGATGCATCTTTTTGGGTTTATGCAAGTGAGTGTGTATGTGTGTGGCACACAACTTTTTGTGTGCCTACCTGCCCACCTGTCTGTATGTTTTTCTGTCTGCTGTCATGTATTTATGTATTTATACTCAGAGAGAGTCAGCCTAGTGGTGCCTAAGGCATAATTAAAGCCCAAGACTCAAAGTAGAGGAAAAGTTCTGGGAGGTGAATAAGAAACAGCAGACACTGATAGACAAAAATGGACAGTCATCTCTGCAGCTCCAGGGGGACTGGACCCATAATGCTCCATTTCCCCATCTCATCTGTGATACTATACAGAAAGGAAGGCCAAATATTCCAATTTATGGCTTTTATCATTAACATCATTCTTCTGTCTCATTTTACTGCCCTTGAGAGTCCACCATTGTCATCCAGCTGGTAATCAGACTTCAGAGAGTTACATTTATGACTGCGCCACCACAATGTCCATGATTAGCTGCTCAGTGTACCTGCTCTGAACCCTTGACTTGCTTTTTCATTTCAGGTAGTCTACTCTGTTACCACTGGATTACTTGGCCTCTACAATCTATGGCAATTTCTGTACCTGTTGATTAAGTAAACAAGCATACTCTATTATTACTTGAAATCCTCTGCAAAATGTCACCTTGGTGATGCATTGGTGAAGTGGACTGAAAATAAAACACAATTATTGGATACCTAATTGTACACAAGTACCCACTGAAGCCCTGTAGCTTGTGTCTGAGTGGAACAAATTTGAAGTTCTGCAGTAGTGAAAAGAGTTTTTAAAAGAACATTTGCTTCTTTCACAGTTCCAAGTTTGTTAAAGTTTAGGGAAACGCACAAAATATATTAAATTTTGCATCACATCTGCATAACTAGTGTAATGTTATGACTCACAGTGTTTATGTGTCATGGTTCCCCAGTCCTCCTGTGCTGGCTCACCACTTTTCTGTCTATCTCTCTCTTATTGCTCTTTCTCTGCCTCTCGCCTGTCTGTGTGTATGTGCCTGTGTGAGTGAGTTAACATTGCCTTTGTGTTTCAGGGGCGGGATTTGTCCTGCGTTCCCACCCTTTGGCTCTGCACACCTGGAGGTAACGAGCTCACCTGTTTCCAATCAGCTCCTCTCCTGCCACTACTTAAGGTGGTGGTTTGCCTCCAGTCTTCGTTGGATTGTTGAATTGATAACAGTTAGTGAAGCTGACTCCTTTGTTCGCTCTTTGCCCCACTTACCTTCTGTGAGTTACTTATCTTGTGTTTCTTCTGTGCAGATGGCCCAGAGATCCGAGAGAGAGAGGGAGAGAGAGAGAGAGAGAGAGAGAGAGACTTTGTTTCCTGAGAGAGATTCTGTGAGGAAAAGGATCTGTGGAATTGGTTGCCTGCCTGGACCCCAGACTTCACTAACCTGAAACCTTTGCCTCAACCCTTGAGAACTTTGTGTTGTAAATAAACTTCTGAAACTTTTCGTCCGAGTCCTGCGTTTGAGTCCAACCCGCCTGAGTGGCCGTGACAATATTGGTCAGGCTCAATTTCTGACTGCTTCCCTTTATTACCTGCTAATTACCAGATGTAAACATGTGGCATATTAAGTTGAAGTTCTGTGTATTAAAGCACTATCAGGAGATGGACACAGATACTCTCGGGATAGTGTTGTATGCTGCTCCCGGCATGTGGAAGTGAAGAGACTCAGAGCTAGAGTGCATTCCTATGATTCTAAAATTATAATATATTACAGAGCATAATCAAGAAGTGCTTTGTAAGAGGGTAACAGCTGCAAGGTAAAGGTGGAAAGATTTTTTTTTTTTTTTTCCTTTCTTCCCTGCTCATGTGTGAACTACATTCACATCCAGCCATCTGCTTCTGGGGCTGGTGTATATGTGTCGGGAGCAGCCATGCCGGAGAGAGTATCCTATTTACCATAACAGATAATTCTGGAAACAAAATTTATGTGGAGCCTACGTGCTCCTTGATATCTTCATTGTATTCCAGGTTTCTGCCTATTCAGATGATACTTGTGCCAATCTCTCCCACTCTACTGCACTTTCACACCAAACCATCTGCTGTAGACCTTTTTGCATGTGAGGCTGTGTGTATGAGTCAATGGAGGAGTCGATGAGAGCGGAGTGAAGGTGGTGAATATTTGAGAGCGTGGGCTTGTGTGACCGTGCATGTATGACAGCGAGTTGTTTTGAAAGCTTCGAAGAATGACTGCATGACTGATTATGGAGATGCAATTTACGAACATCCTGATGATGCTGTACACTAGACTGAGTTTCATTACAGAATTAACTGCCAACACCCACCTCTGTGTTCTGTTTGATGTGTAGGATTGGGTTCAGATATCTAGTTCTGTATTGTAGAATACACAAAACCACTTAATTTACTGCAAAGAAATACAATATAGTTTATCCATCTTTCTTAAGGAAAGGGCAAAGTGTGTGTTGATATTTCATTATGTTAGGCTGCACTGCGATCATCGAGATTATAAAGCACTATATACGTATTATGGTGGACTAAATAGCAAGTCTGTCATTTTGTAGTGTGGTTTGAATTTTGAGTATTAGTATACCCAATGTAGTGCACTCAAAGTACTCTACAATGCCTAGTGGAAAGTAGTGTACAACCTATGGTTACTACCCAAGCAGTATACACTGTCATGCAGTGCGCTGAAAGAAAAAGGACAGATGATAAAAGGAAAGAAAACAATGCATCACCACTGCCAGAAAGCACTGCCATTGAGTAATTTGGGAAAATACATAGTTTAATATGTCTTTATCACAAGAATGTATGTCAGTATGTTTTAACTGCTATAAGGTAATTAAAAGTGACGACAAGAGTAGTGTCTGAAGGTGTTTTTTTTCTCTTGCTTTTAAGCTTACTATATACTCTACACAGCAAATATGGAGAACAGTAGTTAATGAAGTAATGATTTTCTACGTAACCACTGAATAGAACTATTTCAAGGATTTTCAATACATTCTGCAGTCCTTTGTTTGTACAGTAGCATTGCCACTGCTGATATTTAATGTGCTACATGGCCTTAACATCTTAACTCACTGAAGGACTTTCTTGGTTAAATTAAATTATACTGCAGGTCTGTGTGTGTGTGTGCATCAATGCAAGATTCAGAATACAAGGTGAAAGTACACGAGGTGAGAGTACACAAGTGTGCGCATGTTCATGCATTTATGCTATGAAGCAGCACAGGCAGCAGGGATTGCTGAAAGATTCAAACAGGGTCAGTGATGGCGTGGGTAAAAGGTCAAAGTTCTCTCCATCAACAGTGTTTGAATGGACGGGGGCGGACCGGAGAGGACAGGATGGGAGAAGACCCAGTGGAAAAATTCACCCACCCAAAAAATGTGGGTCAGCAGTTCGCGGTGGCTAAGGGCACAGACATAAGGAGGCAGCCATGGAACCATTTAACAACCTTATTGCCAGCTCTCCACTTTCACACTTGGCATGAGATGGCAAGAAAAGGTCCCACACAAGCTGCGCTTCAGTCTTTAATAGTGTGCAAATACATCGGGTGGGGGACTATGCATTTGTTAGGTTAAATAGGTAAGGAAAAGGTTTAGAAATGAGTTGAAATCATTTATAGTTCTCACTTGGGAATGTGAGGAATCTAACAAATGTGATAAACTGATATATTTTTTGTGTTACATAAATACAAGCATATAATATAATACTTAAAGAACCTTATAACAGTGGAGCAAACTGGGTGTTAAAACACAGATGTCTTTGTAGCTCACAGACATCATTGCATGCAAACTTGCATAAATGTTGTGGGACCTTGTTGAAGCCCAAGGTCAAAATACATACAGGCATGCAAAAACTGTAGCCTACTACAAATAAAGTCAAAAGTTTAAATGAAAAAAGAAAAAAAGAAAAAACGGTTGTGTAGCAATATCTGGGTGTCTGAAACTGTATATAGACTGTTTTGAACCCTTTGTGTACATTGTGAATACCACATTTGGTCCCTTTTCACATTGAATTCACAGCTAATATGCTTCAATAAAGCTAGTGAAAAGTCTTGCGTAAGAGATCATAGCTTTTTCACAGCGTCGCGTCTTGTTAAGTTCTCAGATCTTTTCTCTGATCTGCTTCCATTCTTTAGGGACTTTTATGTGTGGAAGGTGTACTTTCCCTCACAGAATCAAAGGAATAAGGGAAAAGGTGCCCGCTTCTAGCAAGAGAATATGTTTGTGTTCATGGAGAATATTTTTCAACTGGAGTTAGATAACCTTTGATTAGAAAAGAAACGTTCAGTTCACACACTGCAGGCTATTTAGCAGCTTTGGCTCGTTTTATGACATGGGTCTGAGCCTTGACACCTTGGTTGACATCCTTATTTATAGTTAAGAGACGGTAGTAGCGGTGAGATGTTGGTGAGAGGAGGGGGGCTGATGAGGGTAGCTAAATGGGGGTAATATGTGAAGGTATCTAGAGACGTTTATCCCATTGCTGCTCCCTCCCTCTCTTCATCCTCCAGGCGGTCTGCCTATTGCGTAATGTAAATGTGGGACACAGCAGAAATGATCAGGGACATTATCACATTCTGCATTTCTGTCAATACCTCAGGGTGCAATGCGTGTCTAATATATGTCAAGTTATATGTGATATATATCTGGGTTAGTGCGACAATGGATGTGATAAATTCACGCTTTGTCATCATGAGGATATTTTTGTGAAGGTACAGTGGAGGAGGAGCATCTCCGGGGGGATATAACTGTATGAGATCCCAGTGAAGATGAAAAAGGGAATACTGGGAAAACTGACAATGAACATCAAAGGCTTAATCTATATGGATTACAAAGTCATTCAAAGGGGCCCATTCCTGAACATATGACTCAACTCTTACACAGCCAGGTACAGAGAATTCTAGCTTTCAACCCTCCCATTCTGGCCTAAAATCTCTTAAACAATCTGGTGAAATTAGATATTCTGTCCTAAGGCAAAGAAAGTGAAAGTGGTACCATTATTACAGTATTTTGCATCATGATATATTACCCTTTTACTAGATCTGCTTGCTGGATTTTTGTTTTAATTAGCTTGCTTGCTAAAAAAAAAAAAAAAAAAAAAAAATTTATTTTTTTTTTTTTT
>VVAS01093456.1:1318-11975 GCA_015103295.1 Ptychochromis oligacanthus | reverse complement strand
GCTATTAGTATCTGAATTTTAACTGACACATAGAAATGTTACCTCTGACCTTATAAATAACACCCTTTAAATAATACTCCATCCAATGATGGGATAATATGACTGGTTCTGCATTCAAAAATAGACGACTAAGAGAAGTGTTTAATATTGATACACATGACTTGAGCATAGTTATTAGATCACAGGCAACAATATATTATAGAAAGTCATACTGAGGCAGTAATATACATTAACAAATTTTAGCCTCACACTTAATCAAAGCGCAAACATTTACTGTTCTTTGTAAAGGGACTTCAGTTAGTCTGCATAAATAGCCAAGAGACTGTCATAGCCACCAGTCACACACAAAATCTTTCTGTAAGTCGGTGGGTTAGGTACTGACCACAGGCATGTCTTGCAGCTTATTAGGACTAAGCTGCAATAAGGATTCCAGCTTAGTCCTAATAACAGCACACAGCACTCCAGAATTGTTGTCCGAATTGAATCCACAGGTTTTACAAACTGTAAACAAATAAAATAAGATAAGAAACACTTTAATACATGTAAAATGGAATTTGATCCAAACTTACTTCTACATTTTGGTGTACATGTGGTGTTTACAGTACCTGTAGGCTATAGGGCAGGATAGTGGTGCTTTGGTTAGCACTGTCACCTCACAGCAATAGGGTTCATGGTTCGAACCCATCGGCTGGCTGGGGCCCTTTTGTGTGGTGTTTGCATGTTCTCCCCATGCTTGTGTGGGTTCTCTCCAGGTACTCCAGCTTCATCCCACAGTCCAAAAGACATGCAATATCAATTTGTGATTCTAAATTGACCATAGGTGTGATTGTGAGCATATGATACCTATGGTAGCTGGGGTACACCATGGACAGGTTGCTAGCCTGCCCTGCAACCCTGATTGCATAAGCAGTTAAGAACATGGATGGATGGAATATATATACTATAATATGTGATAAAAAAAAAAATAATAATTCTTAGTGGTCTATTCTAGAGCAGTCATTGCATTTAACTAATTAATCCAAAAGTTAGCTAATCAGCTACAGTTGGTCATTTCTTATTTCAGGAATTGAACTGTGAACAGCAGGACGCATTTACTCAGATTCACATAGTCACTTATAGAGGGACAGGCATCTGTTTTGTATTGATTTATCTCAAGAGATAATTATGCAGCTATTGTTGCTTGAATGCAGCTACATGAATATTCATTGTTTCCAAAGATAAAATAGTCATCAAACTGCAAGATTATGTTTGGAGGCAAACAGACACTGCCTTTTTATGAGCAGTCAGAGAGTCAGAGCTGGGAGGCCTTTTCTCAAACAGCAGACAGTCTGAAGCTCAGTGACCTGTGTACAGGCAAACTGGATGCTAAGTGGTGAGAGTTCACATTTATTTGTTATATCTAAAATGATTCCCCAAATAAGCACATAAAAATCAGGTCCAGTACTTCTGACAATATCACAGTGCTCTTCATCTGATGCTAGTCAATGTGGAGTACTGTATTTGTGTAGTAGGTTGCAAATGTGACTGAAGGTCAGACAAGATTTACTTGTAGTTTGGGTGCTGAAGGGAGTTAAGAAAGCCCACCATATGCAATAAACAACAAATTATTTGATGAGTTACAATAACATGCAGTGAGAAACTGATTAAATAATCACTGGGTGTGTTTATATGGAGTGAGCTTGTTTTAAATGAGAAATTGTTTGCTTTAATGAAAGGTCACTGAATCACCACCTTCATCTAGTGGTTAATGAGTTAATCACAGAGTTATTGGAGATGACAGCAACCTGACTTTCACACTCATTTGGCATTTGATTTCATTCATGCAGTCTGGCACGCCCATGTCTTACATCAGGAAGGTTTTTTTCCCCCTTTTTTTCTATCAATCAGTACAAAGGGCCAAATCTGCCCTTAACCAACAAATATGTCCATATGTGATCTTGCAATAACTTGCACAGAGCTGGAATGCAGCTTCATGTCTCCATTTTAATCTCACCAAAACTGTGATAGTAAGTACTCCAATTGATCAGTAAGTTCTGAAATGTGAAATTTACTAATCTTTTGAGCAGAGGCCTAATGAGACAAGCGAATTTAGCAAATGATTTTGTGTTTAAGATAACTGCAAGTTTTAGCTTTAAAAGAAAAAAAAACTACATTACACTTCATTGTATTTCTTTATAATATTGATTAAATGGCTCCATAAAGAGATTCCTTGTAAGTACATGAATTAACTTGCAGACTTTTAAGTCACAGAATTGCCTGCAAACATTACCCTTCAGAAACATCAATTTCCCCTTTTTCTAATCCTGAAATTACCACTCATGTCAACTCTGAAGATCCAGGTACAAACATGCTTGGTTTAGCAAATCTAGCCTCTTGGCAACTTTTTATGCTGGGGTGTATTTGAAGACTTTGTTCCCTCAAATCTGAAGGACATACATTTGCTTATGCATTTTTTTAGGAACAAGAAAGATGAGTGAGTTTGAATTTGCTCACAGGACATAGTGGACTGAATTAATAGTATTGCAAACTTTTGAACAAGGTTTCATCAGTTTGAATTCTGTAAGAATTGCTAAACAATACCAGGGTTATTTTCAGCAGTTTTGTTTGTAGTGGGTAGCAACAGGCTTGTGCGTTTGGAAGCAAAAGCAGGATGTCATAAGAGAAGAGCAGTTGTGCTCAGTAAACCCTCCCTTGGTAAATAGAGGTTCAAAGGGGTATACTTTCATTACCCTAGGTTCAGAACTGCAACCTCTCTTCTATAGACAGCTGGACCAAAAGGTTACAGGGGCTTAGTCGGGTGGCAGTAATTAGAGATCCATGGCAAGCTCCTTGAAGAAACTGATCTGTATCTGGAAGCAGAGCTAGAGAAAAGGGAATTTCTTTTTAAACTACCAGTATTGAACTGAACTGTATGTTTATCTTTCTCTGTATTGAATGCTTTGGATTAATCATTCAATCTGCCATAGCTAAAATCTTATCAGACCTTTCAAGTTTTTACCAGGTTTTCTTGCTCCAAGCCTCTTTAAAGGGTTGTTTAGAGGTTATGTTTGCCATATACATTGCAAGATTTGGGAATTCAAGACAGATGTTGTGTTTAGATTGTCATTAGTTAGTAGCTACAGTGCTCTTGGTTTTTACTTTCCAGGAAATTTGTACAGTGAACATTGGGAGTTCTCTGTTACTTGGATTTTTCTGATTTAAGATAAGATTAAAGTAATGGGACAAGGGAGGAAGATGTGTGAAGACAAACTCACTCAGTGTCTCACTTTGGCTGTTCTCCAAGTTGCAACCTAAGCTTTCCTGACATTCTAGAGCAGAATTGTGTGGTCCCAGATCAATTTAGAAATCATTAGTCGAAAACATTATTGACCTCTTGCAGGCTTTTCATTGTAGATTTGAATGTTTCTGTCTTGGACCCAAGGAGCTCCAAAGTGGATTGTGATCAGCTATCAAGGTATACGTTCATTGCAAAATCTGGATCTTTGATCAGTCTTAATTGCAGTGTCTGGATCTGGTAAAGCAAAGCTGTCTTCCAATCTGGCTTGCCACAGATCAAACTGTAATTTTCTCCAAATATCCAGCTGTCCAGTACACAGATGTGACTACAAAGCAGCCTGGAGCTGCCGTCCACAGCTGTGAAAAGAAGTTTAAAAAAGACCCAATTCATCTGTCAGTGCCTTTTTTTTCTAGCCAGAAGGGGAGGATAGTCCTGTCTCCCAGTGTTTCACATTTCACAGCTCTGTTTTGCATTCTTTCTTTCTTTTCTTTTCTTTTTTTTTTTTTAATTATTGGTCCATCCCCTTTACAAAAAAAATACTTTGATATTAATTCTGTGTTAGACAGCTAACAAGGAAATTTAGGTTGATGAGGGGCATTGCTCTTTAATGCAGTGGTGGACTGTAATTTTAAGACAGAGAAATGCTCAAGCTTGTACGCTGCTGTAACTTGTGCAAACCTACTTTAAATAAGTAAATAAATAAAATACAATAATTGTGCATATAATTTTCTGACTTTCTGTTAAATGCTCTGGAAACAGGTTTTTTTGATTGTTTGTTTGTTTTTTAGTATTATTCTTGCTTGTTGCTGTACAGCAATTGTTCAGCAGTAGACTGTTGTGATGTCTTTGTCCTTACATTATTTTATTGATGCCACACTTTTCTCCAAGCTGTGGCAGTTATTGCTCTTTTGCCACCAATTCTTATTTTTTGAAATCCAAACAAATTCAGAAATTATCTGTATGAATTAGGCAAGCGAGAATAACGAAAGAGCTCATAAATGACAACGAGCAATACTGAGGGTGATTGGATTTATTCTTCACTTTATGACTGATTTTTGCACTGATTTCATGTCTAAATCCAGGCTCAGAGGCTCAGACACAGAATTCCAGAGGGTCAGCACAAATAGATGGCTATAATAAAAACAGTGACACTCAATCTTTCTTTTACTGAATGCCAAACACAAGTGCAGGCACTAATTAGTGGCTCCAAGAAATCATTGAGGGGTGTGGAAGCATTGTAATCTGAGTAGAGGCCGTTGTGTGGTGACTAGCTTCAGCCGCTGTGCTAGATGGAACCAAAGCCTGAGGGGTTGAAAGACTTCAGTTTAGGTTTGGTGTGTCTGCCAGTAGTATGCAAGCACAACATAAGCTTGCACACTACTGTGCATTCATTGTCATTAACAGCCTGCAGCTGTGGCTTTGGAAAACCTTATCACAATTTGTAATCATTTCTCGGATAACACTTTGTGCATTGCAATAAGGCTATCTTTCACAGCCATCGCTGGCTTGAGGATTTCTTTTTAATATGACTTTACTCTTTTTAAGCACAAGCTATTTTTTATGAAGGATTCAAGTGGGTACTGCTTTGTACTTTAATTGTTATCTACCAACTATAATCTAACATTAATGCTAATTTTCACCCTAAAATTTTCTTCTCCAGAAAATCAAGAGTCTCAGTTTCCCTTTTCACCATAATAGCATAAAGTTTACACTTTAATTGTTCAGTTTTACAGGGTACTGCTTTTAGCAAATCATATACACAAATAATTTATACTAGCACATGCCTTGTATCATTTACTGAAAATGGTACAAGGAAAGTAACATGACTTTATTTTACATGATACTATATGAAAATGTGAATATCCTTTCTGTTTAGGTTTTTAGGCATAAGCACTCAAAACACAGACACAGACAAACCAGTGGTATCACATGGACCATCTGATATGATCTGCAGATGTTCTACAGCAGGTGTCAACTGATGTCCTTCCTCTCATCTTAGTCATGTTGACCTTGTTGCTACAGGACGACCAACCATTCATTCAGATGCCCTTTCTCTGGTTAGAAAGTAAATATTCTGCAAAAAGGTTGCTGATTCTGAGGCCTTCAACCACGAATGCCCCTCTAGAGTCACTGTTCTGACTTCCCTGTAGTCCATTTCATAAAAATGGAGCATTTCACTGCAGGGGATCAGTAGTATCACATTATTACGTTAAGGCTCTGGAAAACCATGTGGTTCAGTCCTTTCAGTGCCTTGACTGATTACACATCTTTTGACCTTTGACTCCCTCACTTAAAATGTTTTCACATGTAACAGTTTTCCACTTCATAATGACAGAATATGATGTTTAAAAGGTTTGAAAAGTGAAACAGACAGGAGCTCAGCTCTTTGTGAAATTATGTTTTGCAAATCTTTTCCTCCCTTTGTCGATGTAAAAACATTGAGAGGAAACAGCTTTTCTGAACAGCAGGTTACCGTTTTCCCAAATGAATCATTACAGGTCCAGTAAGCGTTCTCTCATTCCCTTATGTTCTTTGTGTGCAGTAACATACAACCTAGAATCACACAGACTGCTTTTTCCATAATATAAACCCATTTACTAAATGCTACTTGTGATAGAAAAAAAGCCCAAGTATTTATGAAATAGTATAATGTAACTTTATTTTGTGTTGAGGACTCTGTGGTGTTGCTGCTTGTAGACATAGTGATCAATATTACTATATATTACAAAATGGGATGTACTCTCATCTGAGCCAGAGATGTGCTTTATTTAGTCTAATCATGCTGTCAGTCAAACTTTGCATCAACTTTGCATCCCAATAATTTAGCTATAAGTGTAAATCATATCACTGATATCGATAAGGGACTAATTGCACCCACAGTACCAGTTGTTGATAGTAGTTTTCTGTCTGGAGATAAAATGTGCTATTTCGTATGGACTTTAATATGCTGAATCCAGATGTGACAATTAAAGTAAATACTGTTCCCAACATTTTTTTTTTTTTTCATTTTTCACTTTTTATACCTATGTACATTATTTAGATAAGTTTTAATCACAAATTGTAAACCTATGTCTCACCTATTTATGGTCACTTTACATGATATTTCACCTTTCTTTTATGTAACAATTTAAAAATCATGAAAAAGGGCTTTTCAGAGAAGAGTTAAGTATTATGTTAGAAAGCATAGCAGGGCTGGCTGTACACCATAACATTATTGTATCTGTGTTGTCCCATTTACTGAATTTACATACAGAGACCAAATAAATATTTGACTGTATACTCTGAAGACATCATTTTGGGATTGTCCCATTCTCTTGACCTTGATATCTTGGGAATGCCTTTAAAGAATGTTTGGCACAAGCTTTTCCATAGAGATTTCATAGGACTGCAGGACTGAATTTTGGCTCACTCTTCTTTACAACATTGGTTCAGTTCATTGAGGTTTGCGGGCATTTGTTTATGCACAGCTCTCTTAAGATCCAGCCACAGTATTTCAGTTGGGTTGAGGTCTGTACTTTGACTGGGCCATTGCAACACCTTGATTTATTTCTTTTTCAGCCATTCTGTTGTATATTTGCTGCTGTGCTTGGGCTCATTGTCCTGTTACATGACCTAATTTAGGTGTCAGACAGATGACCTCACATTTGACTCTAGAATACTTTGGATACTTTGGTATAAAGAGGAGTTCATGGTTGACTCAGTGACTGCAAGGTTCCCAGGTCCTGTGGCTGCACAACAAGCCAAACTCTTCTCCACTCCCCCACCATGCTTGACAACTGGTATGATAGGTTTATGCTGATATACTGCACCAAACGTGGCACTGTGCATTATGATCAAACATCTCCATTTTTGTCCCATCTGTCCAAAGGGCATTATTCCAGAAGTCTTGTGGTTTGATCAGATGGTCAGATGCAACCTTGCAAATTTAAGCCATGTTTTTTGTTTGTTTGTTTGTTTGTTTTTTGTTTGTTTTTCTTGCAACTTCTCTGAGTATTGCACGATCTCTTCTTGGGGTGAATCTGCTGGGACGTCCTCCCCAGTGAAGATTGTGTCCTTGTGTTACCACACATCTGAATGCTCCAGACCAGCAAACTGGCAAAACTTCCACTTTTATAGAGATGCTCACACTTGCTGATGTTCAGTTAATCAAGTTCATTTGATTAGTAGCACTTGGCTCCTACTTACCCTCTTAATTCCTATGGAATTCCTGTGGGGTATACTGTACTTAGTTTTGCCCAGGACTGCATAGAGTGCTGTAAAAACTTTCTTTTTCATGTGACTCTACATAAATTGTTAAGAAAGGTTCACAGAAATGTATAATAGCATAAAATGATGAAGTGATGGCATTTAATATCCAAAGCATTAAAGGACAACTTCACGGGGACAGTGATCATAATTTTTGAAAATAAATAAAGGGTAAATGGACTGGTTCTTATATAGCTGTTTTCTACTCTGCTTGAACACTCAAAGCACTTACCCAAGCTTACAGCACCTTGTATTCCTAGGCAGTCTCCCATTAAAGTACTAACCAGGCCCAACCCTGCTTAGTTTCCAAGATCAGATGTGCTCAATCTGGTCATTGTTCAACATCATACTTTACCTGAAGAACAGAAGTAGAAACTGACCATATTTCACATTTGGTAGAACACTAGATAAGTGACAATAATCTGAGACATCTTACTTAAAACCACAACTTTCCAGATTTCCAGATCAGATTGATTGGCTAACATGAGCACACACAATAGTTTTTATTAAATTCCTCCAAAGTCTGGATAGACATGAATATAACTGCAACTCACTTGGTTGGGCTGATTGGTTAGGCATAAAACCATAAAGTGGCAATTCTAGCTTTACATATGAGGATTAAAAAATGTTTTGCTTGTACAGAAACATGCATAGTTCTGTGAGTTTTCTACAACTTTTGCAGGATTCTTTTTAAACCTGCTATACTTCCTCTTCAGCCCAACATGCAGAAGCTATGTCTGGCAGATTAAAGGGTTCCACAGAGCCAAATTATTTTTTAATGGTATGAAAGTTTCCCATGGCATGTTTCAGCCTCTTTTTTTATGCCTGACTGACTGTAAACCCAAATGCAATAAATATCCTAAGCAGGTTGGGAATTTACTGCACCTGTAGTAACCACTGCACCAATTTAATAAGCAACAGATGCTGGACTGATTGCATCGAGGCTGAAACATGTGCACTAAAAGAAGGGAATTCTTTGTTAGGTACAGTTTCATCACCTGACCAAAAGTGCTCCTCATTCATTTTGATCAGCAGGTAACAGAGCTGAAATTAAAAACAATTTGGATTTAGTATCATAGTGGCTCGGCTGTCGATTACCAGACAGGAAAAAGCTGTCTTGAGTGGTTATCTGTGATATATGCGAGGGTGAGACACTGGGCCAATCTTTTACCCACTATGGTCAAAATAATAATTTAGCCAAATTACTGAAAACACAATCATTCTCACCAATATACCAATTTGAATTTATTGTGAATTTACTCCGTTGGTTTATCAACTGTTAAAACAGTAAAAAAGAGACAGCTTTCCTTTAAAAATGTATATGTATAACCCCATATCA
This sequence comes from Ptychochromis oligacanthus, assembly GCA_015103295.1. Lineage (NCBI taxonomy): Eukaryota > Metazoa > Chordata > Actinopteri > Cichliformes > Cichlidae > Ptychochromis > Ptychochromis oligacanthus. The sequence continues at coordinate 3,114 of VVAS01093456.1, read as the reverse complement.
GAAACATCCAAAATATGTATTGCTTTCTCAGATCTGAATAGTGCTTTGGTAGAGCAAGGCCAATGTTATGTCAGCTACTGTACTATATGCAATATTACTGCCAGGTAAACTCCTAAGCTAAGAATCAATTTAATGAAATACTGGAATTTTAGAATGTGAAGACAGATGCATTTAGTGAACCTAACCAAAGCCAGGATAAATGATTTTCATTCCTCCATGTGGTTGTTTATAAGAAACATGCAGCAGTCTGGACAAAGGAGTCATTATCATTAGTTAATCTTTGCTTAAAGCTATATTGCATTTAATAAAGCATCTGGGTTTAAATGCAAGTGTGAACTTGTGTTTGGGTGCATATGTGTGCATGGGCTTTGTGAATGTCTGAATACTGTAGGAACTTTTAGTGTGTGACTGTTGGGTCCTCATTATACGTTAAGATGTATATTATTAATCCAATTATAAGAGTAGTATTTATCTTATTACTTTCATATTCCTTTGCTTGTGTGTACTAATCTAATTGTGCACATGTCCATGGTTTTCTGCATGGGCATTCCAGTTTTGTTTTGGAAGGGGAAAGGTTAATGTTTAACAGCATGAATAGTTCAACTACTAACGTGTGAACAAAGCACAATGGCTGCACTGTATGGGCTCCTATTTATTCAGAGTCACTTCCTCCCTTAATAGTCGGCTCTACTTTACTCACAGAGGAAAAAAGTAGGTCAAGGAAAAGTCATGTTTGAGGTAATTCACTCTAGGGGACCACATCTCTGATCATTAGATGACATTGGTTAACCCTGAGAGTGAGGTCATTTTCAAGTCAAAGTTACACCCAGAACGTGGCCTGAGTAGTAGCGTGTCTGTGCATTTTACAGTGCACTGAGGATAAATTACAGAGGGAGGCTATCAATGAGAACGCGGAAAAGGAAGAAAAAGACAGCATTGTTTATATAAAAGAAGGAGGCTGTTTTTTTCGACCTTGTGGATTCTACTTTAATCAGATGTTGGTTTTCAGATGATGTACTCTGAAGGAGGTCATTTTTAAGGACTTTCTGCTTTGATGCAAGTGCACAAAAGAGCCACAAAGAAGAATCACTCTGATACTTCATTCTTGAGCTTCATGGGCAAAAACCTGAACCAAAGAGGAATGCAAACACATTGTTCACCCACCTACTGCAATTACTTGTGATGAGTGCATAAGGTTTAGGCAGGATATTTGCAGACTTTTTGGATTAAGTATGATTTCATCCATGAAGATATCTGGAATACCTTTTCATCAGGACCTAATGCCTTTATATCAAAGCGTCTTTTTCTTGGTTTTCCCTTTTCTCTTTAACAGCAAGCCCAGATTTTCCTTTCATTTTGCTCCTTATTTACAAGAAAGAGACTTTACATTCACAAATTTCCCCTAAAAATTATGTTATTATATATGTATTTAAGCTGGGATAGGCTCCAGCCCCCCACCACCCTGAGTTGGATAAGCGGAAGCAAATGGATGGATATATGTATTTATAATGATTCGTGTGCATTTTTGGCAGCCTCTACCATATGTATACTTAATATGAGACATGTATCTGGATTCATTAAAGAATCACATTTTTTTCAAAATATTATGGTGCACTTCATGAGCCTGTATGTTTAAGCCCCCAGTAACAGGGATGTAATTAAAAATGTGTCACTGTGATGGTGAAGCTTTAATGAAGCTTTAATAGCATGAAAGCTATCTTCTTATTTCCTACTGACCCAAAGAGTGGATATAAAAACTGTCAACTTAATGTGTTGCCACTATATATACCACAGTT
>VVAS01093434.1:3826-14697 GCA_015103295.1 Ptychochromis oligacanthus | reverse complement strand
AATCTAAATGTCCCAGAAAAATATATATATATATACACATATATATACATATATACATATATATACATATATATATACACACACACACATATATATATACATATATATACACACACACACATATATATATACACACACATACATATATATATATATATATATATATATACACACATATACATACACATACACATATACATATATATAATAAAAATAGACACGCAAATGGGAGCGCGGGCAGTCTGTAGCTCACTAAATAGCATATTATCAAAGAAAGTCACGTTACCAAGCTGTTTTATCTGTGAGGATTTGATCTTTACTGATGCTGACATTTTTCTTTTAGTCTCAAAAATCAAGTAAATAACTACCCCAGCACTTACATATGTTAATCCGCTGTACTATTGATGCTACCTTTTCTTATCCTATTCCTAATCACAAACTGTCACTTACAGAGTCAAGCAAGCCCAAATAAGGTGAAGTCGCTTTGTCAGAGGAGACTATTCTGAAGACCAAATAAAACAAGTCACTTTCAAATGTTTCAGCGCTGAGGAAACATGCACATGGATCGATTAACGAACACAGTGACTCTGCCACAATAACTAAATAAATACATAAATAAAAAATAAAAAGTCTGGAAATTTTATTATTCAGTGTGAAAGTGCATTTTCTTTCATTTTACATGTAAAAGACCTGAGCGAGTAACATAACAAACAAACAAATATTACATTGCATTTAAAAACAAAAACAAATACACACTTCAGTGGTTAGGGTAACAGAAATATTTATATTATTCAAAACATAAACGTTAGACCTCATAATTGTGCTTTTAATTTTTGGTCCATTTTTTTGGCAGTAGACAGAAAATGGAATTTAAGAATTCACATTAGTTTTTATGTATATTACAAGCTTTATATATTACATTTACACTAAGTGAACAGAATTGAAGCATTAAATATCACCGTGTCTTAGGTTAAAACAAAATTTAAAAAAAAGGGTTTTTATTCTCCAAAGATCCCAAAGAAAGGACAATCACTTCGGTGGCATTAGGTGCTACAATCATAGTCCAGAAAGTTCCGGTCTACAAGCAGATGGATGAAGGCAGTGTCGCAACACACTTTATAAAGAAAGCACAATCTATTTCTCTCTAGATGTGAATCCTCACACTGACCTGAAAGGTCAATCCACAGAAAATGCATTAGTTTACTCACCGCTTCCTCAGTGGGAAACCGCAGCCTGGGAGTTTAACAAAAGTCTGACCACAGTTTTTAAAGCCATGAAGAATATCCAACATGGCTACTTCTTGCAGCATAGATATGGCGGAATTACATCTTAAAGAGTCATGAAGCAACAGCATCTTACAGACCAACACGTGCACCTTTAACCATAGAAAGCGGAAAACTGGAGATTAACCAGGCAAAAGAAGAATCTCTCCCTCTGCTCAGAAATTTGTCAGTTGGAATCACGACAGAACAGAACACACACACACACGTGTGGGTCACTGCGATGCTTCCCCCTCTCTCTGGAGACATCTCTCCATGTCTTCACCATAAATCTTGCACGCCTAACAAAAGTGGACAACACTGCACTTGTCTTAAGAAAATGTTCCTTATTGAAAATGCTTCTTAGGTTTATAAATGACAAGTTAATTATTGTTTCAGTAACCCAAATAATTTTCAATGACATATAGATTTTTGAACAAGTTAATAGTCAAATAGCCATGCTCTTACAAAGTCTGGTGTATTTAACCCTCATTCTACCAGCATATTTAACATACATGGACTACCAACTAGGGCCCCTTGGGACCCCAAGAACATTTTACTGTAAGAAGAAATCATAATAGCAAAATAATAACAGCAAACCTTATTTCTGTTCCAAACATTATTTGTTATGTAATTAATATAATCTAAAGAATTGTTATCATCATAGCAAAGTTACAATTAATTTGCATATTTTGTAAAATGAAAATCTGTACACAATATATTTTCTTTAATACAACTTGCAGTTTTTAATTAATGTATAATCCACATTACTACTTAAAAGCTTATTTCCCATCCTTTGATTCTGGTCACTTAGTTTTCAGTAATTTCAACTAAACATTATTCGTGATGTATTTATATGAAACCAATCGGGGTCATTTTAATCCCAATATAAAATAATTGAAATAAACACACAACCAGTCAGCCCTGAGATGGACTCTCTCTAGGATGTCCTGGGTCGGTCCCGGGGACTCATCCCGATAGGACATATCCGAAACACCTCACCCAGGAGGTGTCCAGGAGGCATCCTGGTCAGATGCCCAAACCACCTCAACTGGACTTTTTCGATGTGGAGGAGTAGTGGCTCTACTGACTTTGTCAATCAACAAATCGACAAAGCCATAAAAACATTGGAATGATTTAAAAAAATAAATAAATAAAAAAATAAAAAAAACCCACCTGTGAGACATGTCAAAAAATTTACCTTTGTGGTCTGCACAGATCTCGATTGGTAGGATGAGGGTTAAAGAAAGTAACACGTCAAAGTCTATATGTCATCAGTTACAACCTCTGCTTGGCTCATAAGCCAACATCACACACCTGTTCCCAATCTGAACCTGCTTCATACACTTTGACGAGACTGCTCAAGAAGGCCTGATACAACCTGAGGCATGTTGACCTGTCCCTTAAATACTTGCTCCATGTCATCAGCAGTGGTGGTGTTGGGAATAATTTTGTTTTGACATATACACTGGAATTAATATAATACACTGGAATTGATATGATTATGATATATAGACTGAAATTAATATGCTAACAGTTTGATTTATACACTGAAGTTAGCATTTTAGGTGTGAGTGGACTATATTCTAGCTATACTTTATACCATACGCCTTGTGTATTCTTACTATTGTGACCAGTGCTACTGAAATATAGTTGGTTGAACTTTATTCAATTCAATTTTATTTATATAGTGCCAAGTAACAACGGTTGCCTCCAGGCGCTTAACTTTATGACTCGGGCATGAACTCTGTATGTATACATTACCTTTGTCAGATAGGCATATTTGCCATTGTTATATGACCATTATTGTATTATAAACACAAATTGGGAAATAACTGGTGCATAAAATTTAATTTGCTTACTTGAACCTGCTGTTGACCTGTTGTTCAATAAACTGCTTGGCAACGAACTCTGTTCTTATCCAGTGATTTCTGAGTGCTTTTGTTTTTAATAAGGTTTGAAAAGCTTAATCCACAACTGATCGGCCAGATGAAGTTTAATATTTTGACCCGACAGTGGGCCCAATAGAAAGAAGCCAGCCTGTGACAGCTTGCAGTAGGCAAACAAACTTTACTTCAGCTGCCTTGTGATCAAAGTTAATGTTGTTGCTACTCTGAAGATAACCTGAATCACTTTGAATTATTCTGAATTGATTAACTTTGATTTAATCTTAGAGAATTTTGATTAATTTTGCTCACAGCTTTCCTTTTCTCACTTTTATCAATCAGTGCACTCTTCTAAGCTCAAGCATTCATCTGCTTAACAATTTCTGACAACATCTGGAAACCATCCATCCATCCATCCGTCCGTCCATCCATCTATCTGCTTCCACTTATACAATTCAGGGTTGAGGGTGTGCTGGAGGCTATCCCAGCTGTCATATGGCAAGAGGCGGCGTACACCCTGGACAGGTCGCCAGTCTGTCATAGGGCTAACCATTCACATTCACATTCACAAGTACAGCCAATTTAGGATCACCAATTAACCTAACACGACTGTGGAAAGAAGCCGGAGCACTTCAAGGGAACCCATGCAAGCATGGAGAGAACTCCACACAGGACCCAGGACCCTGCTGCTGTGAGGCGACAGTGCTAACCAGTGCACCACCAGTCTACGTCTGGAATCATCTTTATTTAATGCACTCTTATTTGTACTGCATATACAGCATTGTAAATAAATCCACTCACTTCACTTTATAATGAAGTTCTTGGTCCTGTGTGTTTTTGATCAGAGATCCATGAATTGGTCATTGAACTCTAGACTTTTCAAAACTCCTTCCTCTGTTGGTCTCTCAACAACATGATGATATAAAAACAAAGCAAACAGCCTCACTGTGCATTTTTTGCTGAGCCACAATGTAAACAAAGTAGGTTTTCTTTTTTTTTAAGTAGGCCTACTTTCATTTAAAATACAGGGCTCCTGGTCAAAACGAATATCCATATTCTTACAAGAACACAGTTGCAAATATATAAGTAAGTATATTTATTTACCTACTGTGAAATCTAAAATGGCATGGAGAAGTTTAAGGCCTGTGTTATTTCTAGGTTGAGGACAAAATATCTTTTTTGAAATTCAATTGACTGTAAACTCTAAATCTGTCCTCCAAGGTCAAACTGTCGACAGTGAGTTATACTGTAATGTACTGAAGTGCCTAAAGAAGAACATCTGAAGTAAACAATATGAACTGTGGTGCGTAGCGTTGTGCCAACCACTCACAAGTTCTTTGGCCACAACAACTCAATCTTCACTCGACAACTGGACTGCCTGCCAGACTTGGCTCTGTGCAACATTATCCTTTTCCCCAAAATAAATACAATTCTACTTATCAAAGGAGACAGCGGCCAAAGTTTAACCAGGGTTAAATAATCAGTAATTAAAGATCAGACAGAAGCAGAGTCTTGAGACTTCCTTGTTGATGTTCCTGAAGGTCTTTGTCTAAGCTTCTGGTGATGTTTCTGAAAAAAAGATTTGGAACATACATGTGAGGCAAAACACCTTTTTTGTGTGTTTAATCTCGTGTGTGTGTTTGCGCATACCTGCAGGTTGTCATAATGTCTCTGGCTTCTACAGTGGAGGTCTTTGGCGGTGCTCTCAGTCAGGTAGAAAACAGAGCAGAGGTTACAGAAATACCCCCATTTAGGGACCACATACTCTTGGCCTGAAGAGGGCAGAAAAAGGAACAAAATATAAACAAAGAAATAAGTAAAGCTTTGAAACTAAAGTCATTGTTTTTATTATCTGTGTGTATTTCTCACCAAGCGGGACGTTGGGGTCAAAGGGCGGCAGGTCCAAGTCATCAGTGACACAAGGAGACCGAGAACGAGGTCGCTTTGCTTCAGGTTCAACAAGCTTGCTTCTTTGATTACTGATGGCTGAAGAAGGAAAAATTATCAAAAAATAATTTAAACCTGCCAAGAAATTAATCTGCAACTATTTTAATAACCAATTCAAAACATTCAGCAGTTAAAGCTTCTCAAATGTCTTGATTTGCTGCTTTTCTTTGTACTGTAATACTGAAATATTAATTTGAATGAATCATTCAAACAAAAAATTTGTTCATTTGTTCCAGGCCTTCTGCCTGATTATGACAAATCTACCTTTTATGCAATAAAGCCACTTCTTTTTAATATTATTGGTGAATTAAATAATGAAAATACTGCAGACTGGCAGCTACATTTTTTTCATTTTATCTACTTCAGACTGAATTTTCAAAATAATGCATTTAGTTGATTTAAAATCAGCTCAGTGTAAATTGTGAGCTAAAACAGCTCCTTCTACCTTTAAAGTCTGTCTTGCTCCATCCTTGCTTCTCCTCTCCTTCCTGTGCCTGGTTATCAGCACACTCAGGCTCTGGCTGCTGCCCAGCAGATGTCGTATCCATATTGGATTGTCTAGCTGCTTCCTCTTCTGTTTTCCAAATCTCTGTTTGGCCTTCACTTGACAATACTTGTTGGTCTAGTGGTGGTGAGGGAGAATCCAGTGAAGCTGGAGGCAGTGATTCTGTGTTTTCTTCTTCTATCTCATCTTTTGCACTTTCTCGTTTCCCTCTAGTAGATTTTCTCACTACAGGAGAAGACAATAAATTAACTTGGTGTCATGTTTAAGACCTCTGACATGACTGTCTACCAGATATAGCTGTGTTTGTGTTACCAGGGGTCTGCCTGGTTCTCTTCTTGGCGCGGCCTCTTGTTCTGGTTGTTACCACTTCATTTTCTTCCTCTTCAATCTCCAACAACTCATCTACTGTTACAAAGTTCCAATCCTCCTCTAATACATGAAAGCAAATAATGACTCACATGAACACTGAGAATTTCAATAACAGAAAACAATGTGATGTTCTAGAGGGTATGCCTCAGGGTATAACACTGGGACCACTACTTTATTTTTGTAAACAACTGACTATTAATTTTCAGTAAACACAATGTTTAAATTTATACTGATGACACTGTTATGTATAGAGAAAGAAAGTTTCCAGCTCTCATCAAAACTACAAACTACCAAAGGGAAATCCTACTGTACAAAAAAGCTGAGAAGTAGAGGAGTTCCCAGTTCTCCAAATTTGTATTACAAATTACTCTTCATTATGATCTCAATTTTCTTCTATTACTTCCATCGGTTTAATATTGTGGATAACAATAAGAACAATAATAAGAATACGAAATACTTTATTTATCCCATATTTGGGAAATCCCTTAAATAGCTCTGTGTAGAGCAATTCAAACGAACCACTGCTGCAACTTACCTACATCGACTTAAAATATAGAGCAAAAGATTTCAAAAAGATTAAGCTCTAGTCTGTATTTTGGGCTGATTATTCAACTATTGTTATATGCAATTATGACTCCATAAAAAATGCATTTGAACAATAAAACAATCTTTAAAAGACATATAGATAACTAACAATTGTTCAAATTATTTATTTCATGGTCGCAAATATGCCTCCAAGTACGCTGCATTTAAAAAAAGGAAGTACACCCTATTTCAATTCTGTTTTTTATGTATCAGGATATAATAAAAAAAAGAATCCTTAGCAGGTATTAAAATTAGGTAAATACAACCTCAGATGAACAGCAACACCTGATATATTTACTGTGTCTAAAAGTTTATGACAGCCTCTTCTCTCTAAAAAGAGCATGGCAGCGTGGCTTAGGTTCGGAAAGTTGGATCTGAACAAACCACAAGACTTCTGAAACAATGCCCTTTGGACAAACAAGATCAAAGTGAAGATGTTTGGCCATAACTCACAGTGTTTGGAGAAAACCAAACACAGCACATCAGCACAAACACCTCATACCAAATGTCAAGCATAGGGGTGACGATTTGGGCTTGTTTTGCAGGATCTGGGCACCTTACAGTCACTGAGTAGACCATGAACTCCTCTGTATACCAAAGTATTCTAGAGTCAAATGTGAGGCCATCTGTCTGACAGCTAAAGCTTGGCTCAAATTGGGTCATGCAACAGGACAATGATCCCAAGCACACCAGAAAATCTATAACAGAATGGCTGAAAAAGAAAAGAGTCAAGGTGTTGCAATGGCTCACCTTCCTCTTCAGCTGCCTTACCTTCCTCATCATCACCTGCTTCATCTATAGTCACAAAATCCTAAAATCAGACACGCAAAATGGCTAGCATTAAAATGTCAATTATCACCACAAATGAAAAAGAATCAAACTTGCATGTCTTTAAAGTTCAACCTCACCTCTGGGTTTGAGGACTCCAGTGATTGGTTTTCTTGGCAGATTGATTGGGGTTTCAGAGTGCTTTGCTCGTCATGTTTAGAAATTGTTGACTCTTCGGCACTCTGGTCTTTCGAAGGCTGATCCTCAACTGTTTCATCCTCAACAGAGTCAAGAACCTGATATGTGGCCTCCTTTCCATCAGCCACTTTATTGGATGTGCCATTCCTTAAAGTGCTTTGTTTTTTAGTTGATATATTCATATCTTTTGTTGGTCTTCTTCTTCTTGCTTTTTCTACTGTTGTGGGCTTAACAACCTCATATTTCACCAAGTCTAATATTTCACAGGTATCGTCCTCCTCACTGAGTTCTCTTATGAAGATATCACTCTTCTTTGTTGGTGTGCTCTCTTTTACAGGTGCTTTCTCTCCTCTCTTTAGAGTTTCCTCCTTGTTTTGTTCCTGTGTGGTAGGTGTAGACCTTCTCCTTGTTGGAGTCTTGTCTTTCTTTGAAGCATCTTCTTTTGTTGTCCTTTCCTTTCTTCCTCTGGTCAATTTTGTTTTGATGGTTAGTTGGTCAGTGGCAGTCTCATCCTCAACATTAGCATAATTAGCATCCCCATCAGGTTTATTAAAAGGTTCCTTTCGAGTTGAAGTCTTTTTATCTTCTTTCTTTCCTCTGACAGACCTTCTTCTACCAGAACTTTCTGTAGTTGAGGCATCTTCAATTGATTCATCTTCAACAGAATCTAGTATCTCATAGACCATTTCCTCAGTGTCCTTGTTGATCTTTTTGACACTGCCTTCCATTGTCTCATATGTCTGAGTCTGTTTCTTTGGTGATTTCCCCTTTTCTTCACTTTTAGATGTTCTGCTCCTCCGTCCACTCCTCCTTGTTGGTCTATCAGCTCTTTTAGATGTTTCATCATATTTCTTGGTTCTTTTTTCCTTTTTGTCAGCCTCTGATTCTGTCTTTGTAGTTGTTGACTCATCTCCCACAGAATCGATTACCTGGTATGCGTCTTCCTTTTCTTCTGTGGCTTCTGTGTCTGCTTTAGATATCTGGCCGCTGGGAGTTTCAAGTTTCTGGGTGTCATCTTCTATTTCAGTCTGATCATCAACTGAATCCAATATCTCAAAGGTTTCTTGTTCAGTAACAACCGTTGAAGAGTCTTTGTTGTCTTGGTCTTCAAAAGGCCGGTCTTTATCAATTGGGATTTGGCCAGCATCTTCGGAGGCTTTGAAAGATTCTCCTGAAAGCATTTCTTCTTTTTCTTTCCCCCTCCTTCCAACTCCACTGGTCCTTGAAATTTGGTTCTTATTTATATCAAACACTTCGATTTTGTCAGCTGCATTTTCAGCTGCAAATCTATCAGAATTATCTTCTTGAACCACATCTTCCTTATACACCTGCTTTACTGTGGAACCGTCCTCTTTGACCAGATGACTGTCGTCTTGAACTGTAGCTGCTTGGTCTTCAGTAATACTTTCTAGCAATTGGAGAGAAGCATCCATTTCCATCTTACTGCACTCCTCTGGGCAGGCTTTACCTTCATCCTCAACACTGAACAAGACCTGATAGCCTCCCTCATGCAGTCCATAGCCTTGCATAAGTCCAGCTGATTCGTTTTCAGTGCTGCCGTCTTTGTTCCCGTCATCATCCATCTGTTCATCTGTTTGGTCATTGAGTGAATCAAGGACTTGGTAATTTTCACCATTGTCTCCCTCCTCTTCCTTTTGATGTCTGCCAGCTTCATCCTTTTCCTCGTCTTCTCCTTTGCTTTTCTTCAACTCTTTGAGTGTGCCATTAGTAAAATCAGCTTCCAGACTATGTGTTTGGCTTGTCAACTCTAACCTCTCTCCCTCTGCAGATGGATGAATCTCTGATGATGCTTCCATTTTTGTCTGTGCATTTATGCCCTCTATTGAAACTTTGTGGTCAGACTTTTTGAATGCACTCTCTGTGATTTTTGTTTCTCCTTTATGGAGCTGATCAGTCTCTACTGTTGCCTGAACCACTGCTTTTGATGCCATCTTTGATGTACTGGTCCTACAACCTAAGGATGAGGTATGTGATGCTTTATCTGGAGATTTTATCTTGATAGGATGTGCTTTCTGATCAGGGGAGGCAGGAGGCTCAATAGACAGTGAAGAAAAGGAGGTCTTACTGACCCTAGAAGACAAGCTGCTTTTTCCAGTGGCTTCCGTGGGATCAGATAAAGAGGTAAATGAAGAGGCTGAGCTCTTAGAGTCTTTTGAGGACCTTGTTAAGGTCCATTTTGAGGTAGATGACACATCTGACCTTCGCCTTTCTCGTTTCTCTCTGGAGGTCTTCTTAGCTGAAGATGAGCTTTGGTGGTTAACATCTGCATCTGCTATGTCTTCGCCAATTTCATCAATAATAACAAAGTCCTCCAAGTTGAAATTTTGCTCATCTTGCTCTGAAGACACAACTTCATCTACAAAATCATCCTGTCCCTGAGAAGAGAACAAAGAACAATCTCTGAAGCAATGATACAATTGGCTTATTAATCACAGTGCAAATGTTGCTCCTGCTGAAATGCTTTCACTTTAACAACTGGCAATGTCCTAGTGTCTTACATTCAAATTGAATTTCAAAAAACAAGAAGTTTTATACATTTTGGCACTAACTTTATCTTTGCTCTCTGTCCTGCTTCCTTGAATTGTTCTGAGGTGATGAATTTCATCAAAGTGAGCATCCAGGTCAGGGTTTATTGTGATCTCACTGAAGTCTTGTAGACACTGTTTTAGACTCTTCAAACTGAAATTAAAAACAGAAACAACTGCCAATAAAAACTGATTATTTCTCAGAGAACTGCTTAATATAACATGGAATAGTGAAACAAGAAATACCACGCCCAAGTTCTCGACCAGTATTTCTGAGCTAATAAGGCAGTTATGAGTGAGCTGCAACTGATTATTATTTTCACTACTGATGAAATACATCATCTAACCATTTTCTCACATGCATAAAAATGTACTGAAATCATATTTCACTAGACTTTTCTGGTGTCATAAGGTGTTTTTTTTTTATTTTGTCCAACAAACAAAAACGAAGGATATTTGGTTGTCCTGCTGCAGATACTGCACCCACAGTGGCTTAAATGACTAACTGATTACCTGCAATTTTTTGCCACATTTAATTTTTTGGTTCGTATCCTTGAGTGCTGTGACTTGTAACTCCTGTGACTTGACTTGATCTTTTGAGAAGATTTGTAGCTTTTATCACACTTTTGACTGTTTATTACTACTACAGAGATGTTTTGGCTCTCTAAACTAAAAAAAAAAAAAAAAAAAAAATTAGAAAAAAAAAAAAAAAAAAAAAAAAAAAAAAAAAATAAAAAAAAAAAAGCCCCACCTTCCCCAAACCCCACACAAAACCACAAAAACAAAAGAATTTTAATAAAAAAATTTT
>VVAS01093408.1:3526-15100 GCA_015103295.1 Ptychochromis oligacanthus | reverse complement strand
TAGTAACTAAATCGACTTTTCGCTAAAGAGTCAGACATTTATCTATAGGAGTTAAATAGTGTAGACAAAAATAAGGCAACTTTCACTGGAAAGATGGCAGGTCTAACGGGGGCGTAAATATATTAGGCAAAAGCTATAATGGCATCTACATTACATTAGGTTTTGATTAAGCGAACTGTTTTGTTCCTAGAATCACCTCGACGGTGGCATGTGACATGGACCTTACCAAGTATCCAATGGATGAACAGGAGTGTATGTTGGACTTGGAAAGCTGTAAGTTGGGATTTGTCTTAAATGTTCATTCATTCACACAACATTTTGGGTAAAAACACTTTTTCAGTTTATTGCTGAAATATTTTATTGTCCAAGTACAGTGACATTTGTAAAAGGTTACAGTGTCTGTGAGGGGATTTAAATGCTAAATGCTGAGCAAACCTCACATTGCATATCTTTGTTGGCTGGATGGATAAATGTCTGGATGTCATTTTTTTATTGTTCTAGATGGTTACTCCTCAGAGGACATTGTGTATCACTGGTCAGAGAGTCAGAGACACATCCATGGCTTGGACAAATTAGAGCTTTCCCAGTTCACTATCACAGACTACCGATTTGACACTGAGATGATGAATTTCAAATCAGGTAAGCATCATTCTTGTTTGTCTGTTTCTTTTTTTTCCGTTCAGCTGTCATCTGTTGTGCTTCAGATTTGAAAACCGTCTCTAATGTGTGTTACGCATGACGTACTATGTGGAGATTTTGGACTTTGCTTGCCTCTTGTGTTGGAGAACTCTACACATTCTTTTTGAAGCATGAATTTTTTCAACCTTAGGCACCTCTGTGGTAATATTCTATTCGTAGAAGGAATGGATCAAGACAGATTTGCTACTGAGCCAGGCAGGAGATTTAGCAGATGACAGCAGTTGCTGCTGGGAAGATGCAGCTGCAACACCACTTCATGTGTTACATCTTGAAGTTGTGCCACTAGGGGCAAAAGTGAGGCAAAAAGATGTTACCTAACATCAGAGGCAGTGAAGAACAATGGTCTCTTTGTGGTGAATAATTAGCGTCTTTGCTCAAGCATTTAAACAGGGTGACTTGTTGTCTGCTTCGCAGCGGGACGGTTTCCAAGGCTCAGTCTTCGCTTCCAGCTGAGACGTAATCGAGGCGTCTACATCATCCAGTCATACATGCCTTCGATATTACTGGTTGCCATGTCCTGGGTGTCCTTTTGGATCAGCCAGTCAGCAGTCCCTGCTCGTGTATCCTTAGGTTGGTATTAATTGGATGAGGTCTATTTGAACTTTTTTTTTAATGGGGTTATTTGAATGAAACTTGGTGTTCATTCATCCTCTGAAAGGATAAACCATGTATATGATGTGATTTCACTCTGACAGTTTTGCTTTTTTTATTTTAGAGCCTTACCATTAATAAGGTTGCAAATGTAAACATAGTGGTGGTGCCAGGACAAAGACCATGCGGTTATTAAAGTCATCATCATTATGGACCAGGGGTATCGAAATCAGTTTCATCAAACTGTATGTGTAGTTTATTGACGGTGTTATATCCTGCATTACATTGTGGCATGACAGTCATATAAAATCTGCACAAGTTGCTTAGCCGTCATACCACTTAGTAAAGCAAAATAATGTATTCTGGTTACAGCCAGCTCATAACAGCCTGTTTATGAACATGACAGATACTGGTAGTATAGGGCACAGCTAAATACATGCTGATGTAAAAGCAAAATAATAAATCTTTAATTCAGTTCTTGCACATATTTCTACAGGTCTCACACAGACAGTCTCACAGACCTGAATATGTCATCTTAATAGCTATGTTGGAATTTTGATTAAAAAAAGATCTTTGATCACGTATTTTATGTACCATGCAGCCCGACCTTCTGCTATGAAATCAGACTACATGAAAACCTTGAAATCCCAAACTAGCTTTGCAGTTTTTCAGAAAATTCCCCTCTGAATGGCCTACCTGATTCAACCATTCCCTCTGCTTGCCTTTAAAGCGCCATCCCTTTGAGATTTTGCTCAAAGAAACATATTTTTTGATGTAGAATGTGAGAAAGTCTCATGGCAAATGGATACTCCTAAAGAGGTTCTCAGTCCCTACCTCTTTTGACGGTCCTATCTGTTAACTTGCTGGTTTGCTGTGCACACGGAGGATATATAAAATCACTGATAAACATTTTAGTCAAGGCAATATATTGGCTTGCAGTTTACAGCCTCTTTGAATCATTATCAGCACTTAGAGTCTACATGCATGTCTCTCTGCGAGGCTTTACCTAAATAGTGCTGTGTTGACAATACTAATATGTTAATTAGGTGTAATGTTTACCATGCTCACAGTCGTAGTTTAGTAAGCACACCTGAGCCTGTTGAGACTGTTAATTATGGAAACTTTATGTCTTTTAAAGTTCAAATGGAAAATTTTGACCAGGTAATGGCACAAGAGTAACGTTCAGTCTGAGAGGGACATGAATATCTGTACCAAATATTTTCGAAATTCTGTCCACTTATTCAGATGTTTCGCTTAAAGCTACAAATGTAAAGTTCATGGTGCTACTACAGGAAAAGTTAGAGAATCACCAAAATTGGTGGTGCTACTTTTATATTCATTGAGATATTCCAGCCTGGACTACAGTAGGGGACCTGCAGTCTGACAATGCTATCCAGAGCTCTACCTCTACAGAAGCCTAATCTTTGCTTTGTTTTTGTTCTGTCCACAGGGATTACAACTGTTCTAACCATGACCACACTGATGGTAAGTGCCCGGTCATCTCTGCCTCGAGCATCAGCCATCAAGGCGTTAGACGTCTACTTCTGGATCTGTTATGTATTTGTGTTTGCGGCGCTTATTGAGTACGCCTTTGCTCACTACAACGCTGACTACCGACTCAAAGAGAAAGCCAAGGTCAAGGCCAACAAGCTCAGCTCTGAGGTGAGTATTCCTCATTCAATCATTTCCATTGCATACTCCTGTCAGCAGACATAGCAATACAGAGCTTCAGGGGGGTGTTGCAAGTAAATTGTGCTCACCTTTTAAACATAGACCTAGGGTGGGCTTCAAACCTTGGTGCTGACAGGCATCCATCCCACTGACCTTCAGCAGGACATGAATCTCTATAGAACATAATGGGAAAATAGATGATCGCCCCACAGGAAGTAATAGTGATTCTCATCATACTGTCAGCTTCTTTAGTTGTTGGTGTTCATCATACCTGAGGTAAACCTTCAGAATAACACTGTCTGCACCTTCGGTAAACTTAAATTCTGTGTGAGTACAGAAATATTAAACATAGCAGATTACCTGCCAGAGCGCATGACAAGGGCAGTGAAGTGATTAAAATTGAATACAGCAGTGGTGTGACTAACAAAGTGAGCAGACCCAGTTCATGTAAAACTACAATGACAATTCTGGATGCAGCAATTTCAGCAATTACTTAGTGAGTACTAGACCCTGACGGATACAGGATTTTTATTACCGATACTAACGTTGATATTTGGTGATTTAAAAATCCGATATTCCGATATATCGGCTGACATTTTGTTTTTCTTTCAGACACTTGAAACATAAACAGATTTCCCTAACATGTGTAGGTATTTATCTACTTGTTTACATTCTGCCCAACTCTGCCTGGATCAGCTGGTTGTTGTGTTTGTGGTGTTCCAAACAAGTGTGTTGCCAGCAGGGAAGTTGCAGAGTGCTCTCTGGTGGACAAACTATGCAACGTCAACATTCATATCAAGGTTGAAGGGTGTTTCTCGCGTTTCTTCTTTACTTTTTAAATTTTCATTTATCTGCTGTTATACATGCCAGTACCGATAGATTGACAAATAGCTAATATCGGCCCGCCAATGAAGTGAGTAGAGTGTAATCAAAAATCCCAGAAGAAATGGCCAGAACTTTGAAAATAAAGCCAATAATATAATAAATGATAATTTCCATGACTTTAAGATGTGATAATAATCAATATCACATGAATACTCAACATAATAGTCATTAAATATCAAAATATTTGACAGTTTATAACATAACAAAGAGAACTGGGTGTCTTTACTGCAAAAATGAAGAGATAAAAATGTCACAATGAACCAAATACTTATATGGTGAAGTAAAACAGGTGCAAAGTGGTTAGTGATCCAGAAAAATAGTGCAAGAAAATGCAAGACTTCCTTTAACAGTGTTATACTGTTGCTTTCAGTGAAGAAAACATGCAGTTTTTTGGACGAGAGATTCAAAACATCTGTGTAAAAGTTCTTTCTCACTTTTCTGTATACTAGTCCACATGAATGCAACAGGGATGAATTTTCACTTTTGCCCCATTTTATATAATAAACTTGATCAAAATGGCTCTCTGCCAGGTAAATGCTCACATGTTTCTCTCTCCCTCTGTGTCTCCACACAGTCTATTGTAAAGAACGGAAAACAGGCAATGGTTCTGTTTTCTCTGTCGGTCACCGGCATGAATCAGGGGGTGGTCATTTCCAGCCGCCATGGTCGGGCCCAGCGTTCCAGCAGTGAAATTCCCGGGGAGGGTGGCACGGAGGAGGCCGAGCCGAGGAGGAGAAGGTCCAGGCAACCAGAGGAAAGCGAGGAAGAGAAAAAGAAGTGCTGTTCCAAGTGTGTCTGCAAGCCTATTGATGCAGATACCATCGACATCTATGCCAGGGCTGTGTTTCCTTTCACTTTCGCTGTGGTGAACGTGATCTACTGGGTGGCGTACACCATGTGAAGAGGAGGCAGCAGGTCTGAGTGAATGGCTGCCATCCAGAGCTGTATATAAGAAACTGCTGGAGCTGTGCCACTTTAGTGCTGGCAGACTGGTGCAGCAGAAATATACTGCAGCCTTCAATAAAGACAAGAAATCTTCAGACGAAAGAAGAAATTAAGTATAATGGCCTGTGTATATGGAAATATGGTAATTAATGGAAGTAGTTACAAGTTTAAGAAGTTTTAAGAGGAATAAAATATATTTAAATACAAACAGTGCTGTATAAAGGCAAAGGACTATGTTGCCTGTGAAAGGTTCACACACACATTTAATACAGTTTAACTATCAATCAAAACTTCCACATCAACTTGTTAAATAAACTAACAAGACACCAGACCTCATGTCACTAAAACAGCTGTACTGACCACAAGCTCTCCTTTAAACAAACACAAATAAGCATACTTAGCCAATCTAACTCAGAGCCACAATCAGTGAACTGCTTGTTATCTCACAAAGCAAAACCACCACCCAGACAAGAGGATAATGAGATGAGGTGTACTGCTATTCTGCATGGCTGAGAACTCATTTCCCCCTCTCCCCCTCTCCCCCCGCCACTACTATCCCCTCTCTTTTTCTCTCCTCCACCCATTTTTTTTCCAGTTTATTTTCACGTTTAGGAGACCGTCTGAAGGGTCTTATCTCCTTCTGCCAGTTCTGCCTGTTTCCTTGCCATTAAAGGACTTCCTCCACTACCTGTGTGTGTGTTTATGTTTCTCTCTCCTGGCTACAAATGATCTCTTGAACGTAACATCCAGGTGTGTGTAAAAGAATAAGAAGAATCAGCTGAAATCCCCATCTGGCCGATTTTAACACGCGTGATCTTCAAAATCAAAAATATTTTAAGGGATTGTAAATAATTAACTTGTCAACTATACTGTGCTCCATTAATAATTTCATACTTGTGCCTGTCCTTTGTCTGAACTGGGAAACTGATTTCAAGAGACTCATGCATGAGAAGGCACCACAGCTTCTTAGTTTTATTATTCAATCACCACATTGCATACATAGTATTATGTGACTTATAGTTTGAGCATTTCAGCTACTTGAATCAGAAAGAAACTACTCTGGTTAAATCATCAGTACAAAAGATTAAGAACTCTGGTTCTCTGATGAAAGTGAAAAATGATGTAATAAGTTGTAACAACAAATTGCTGTGTCCATAAACTGTACATAAAATATGGATGTACAGTACTGTGCAAAAGTCTCGAGCCAGCTGTCATTTCTTTATATTTTCCTTCAAGGATTCAGACTCTCGTAATATTTTTACAGTGGTCTTGAGCAATAGTTCTTCAGGCTTTCTGAAGGTCTTTCAATGTTTTTCTTTGGACATTGGCTGCTTTTTCACTCCTTTTCAGTCCAGTCCTTGTACCTGACCATTTTCAGAGGAATTTGTTTGTTTGTTGAACCACTTAAAATCGACCTATGAATCATTCAAGAATTAAAAAAGGTACCTAACTCAAGGGATGAACCAGTGTTATCTATACACATAACAGACAACTAGTAGCCTATGATAGAAACACATCATTTGTTCCCATTTCTTTAGTTGAATCTGCTAAAAAATACCAAAGATAAGAGTTTGACAGACATAAAACAGTATTTTTAAACCAACAAGGTGATTCCCAAAGAGTATATCTCAGCATAGTGTGCAGTGTATCCTTAAAAAATCTGATGGTTTGGGGCTGCATTTCAGTGGTGCTGAGTTCCGTCAAAATTAATGGAGTTCTGAATGCAGAAAAGTACAGTCAGATTTTGATCCACCATGCAATGCCATATGGAAAGTGTCTTGGCAACAACTTCATTTTTTAGCATGACAATGATCCCAAACATACTGCCAATACAATAAATGCATACCTGGAAAGAAAAACACACAATGGAACACTATCAGTCATGGATTGGCCTCCCCAGAGCCCTGATCTCAATATCACTGAAGCAGTGTGGGATCATTTCGACAGAGAACAGAACAAAAGGCAGCCAACATCCAAAGAAGAGCTTTGAATGTCCTTCAAGAAGCCTGGAGAACTATTCCTGAAGACTACTTAAAGAAATTACAAGAAAGCTTGAGAGTTCAGGCTGTGTTGAAGGATAAAGGTGGTCATACCAAATATTGACTTTCAAGCTCATTAGAAATTTTTGCCTTATATATTGTATTTCCATGTGAGATTACACATTTTTTAATAAATCGCTGCACCCATAGAGGTCTATGGGAAAATGACTCTGGGCTCCCTGTGATCTCCCCATGGTCAAAAATAAGACCACACAATCCAAATAGTGAAGTCACAGTTGCTGTGCCCATTTTTTACATACAGTTTAGGTTGTGCTGCTCTGCCTTGCTCCTCTGACTGCTGTCTTCTCAATGTCAATGGCAGATTAAGTTCTTGGATGTAACTGGAGTCCTGGGTTTCTGTGTTCAGTAACACAAGAACTGAAAGAACAAAATTAAAATGGAAATACCAAATGGGGAAAATATTTAAGAAGCCCCTTCCTGTTTGCTGCTCTGTTGTACACTCCATCTGTCTGCAGTGCCTTTTCAGCTTACCACCTGCACTACAGACGTTCATAAACTGGACTCACAATGCCTCAGGATAAGTGTGAATTTTTTTACTCACATTTTGTCTCAGTTTTGCAACAGACAGAGAAAGCTGTCCAGTTGCGTTTTTGCTTTGATTTTATGTGCAATCATGAGAAAGAAAATGAGACTTCAATACTCAGTATTTTTATATTCATAATAAAATATGATCAAATTAAGTAAATATGAAGGACTTACTCATATATTAACAAAATTCACTCCCTGAGAATTATCCATTGATTCTGAAGTCAATCTCTTTGCTCAGAGGAGAATTTTACAGTCTTTTTCCAGCTCATTATTTTTGGTTATATAGTCTGCAAGTTTGCAATTTTCACTGCTCTCAACAACTTTTTTCCAGATGCAGCAAGAAAATTGGTTCAGTAAAAATGATTGAATAAAGGCATTACACGGCACCTACTCAGACCCAACCAATAAAGCCTACAACTTGCTGGTGAATACAGACGCTTCTAGCAGTTTCAGAGGCAAATGTTTTGGAAAGAGATGGTAGAGACTATAAAGGGCTTGAACAGAGAATGAATATGAGACTTAATGACGATGATGAAACTCCAACTGTTGCTAATGTTAAAACAATAGCTTCGTCAGCCCCCGAATAGACAAAAATAACCAAGTACTGCAGGTTTAAAAAAGGCCTCATTGGCAGGGAAGAGCAATGTCCTCTCTGTGATGATTGTCAGTCATCTGTCTTTGCTTCACTTCAGTGGATTGACGTTCCTGGACAGCTTCCACCCACGCAGCATCCTCATTCTGATGCAACCGCAGTAACATACCCACACACTCCTGCAGTTGCTTGCTCAGAGGCCCATCAGTGTCTCCTTTTCCTCTTGTTGCTCCATGTTTTCGTGTGCACAGAGGCCAGGGAGTGGGGCACTTATCAGGGCCAGCAGTGCAGTAGCAGAGCAGTCATGGGTGGGAGCAGGGCAGGGCTGTGCGCTCTCTGAACAGGGAGTGCGACAGGCTGGCTTCTCCCAAGGAGATAACTTTGTTCTGGGCCAGGAGAGATGACATCATGACGGATGGCAATGAAGATGTGGGCGCAAGGGGCAGGAAACGTTATCTCACATGATGGCACCAAGGGGACGGAGACACACACACACACACACACACACACACACACACACACACACACACACACACACACACTTGTGGCTCACACTACTTCTCGCTGATACTCAACTTCAATTGACTTGAACAGTACAGTAGTCACTCCCCACTGAACACACATACATACACACAGGAATACACACCTCCAACTTGTCTGCTCTGTCGCTGAATCTAGGAGGAGGCTGTCATTTAAAAGGCAAAAATCAGACAGTTAGAGGGCAGGTCACTGTGGGTGACTGTTGTGTTACTGTCACCTTCCACTGCACAGCATTCGAAAACTTTTGGAAAATACATTGAAGAAACTGACCTCAGCGAGGAGTCCAGCTTGTACTGTAGGTTTGTACTGCATGCAACTGCACCATACATATTGCATGAATTCCTTTCAAAGTCTAATACACTAACACAACACACTCTGGCTGATTTTGATACAGAAGACAACAGTAACACAGAGGACTGAGTCTAATTCATTTAAAAGTCAAAAGCAGTCATAGAAGCGTTGGTTGTATCAGCAGGATAAGGGCTAATGCTTTCAGTCCAAATGAAAGACATTGCAGCTATGCTTTCTAAAAAGCCATACAGGAGTTAATATATAAATTTTATTTATTTATTTATTTATACTAGTTGCACTCATTTAAATTTGAAAATGGTGGTCTTTTTGACAGTTTGCCTGTGAAAGGGTTGATACTTACAGGAGGTACTTGGATGTGAGAGAGGGCTAGGTTCTTGGCCAGAATCAAACCGGGTGATATGGCATGCATCTCAACAACTACAAAACCACAGTGCTCCCATTTTGGCACTACTTTAAAGTCATCACGATAATCCACCGCGATTCAGGGATCAAATTCAGGCAAGCCTGTGCAAAGCTTCTGGGAGTCCTTCAATATTGATCGCAGATCAGTTTGTCTAACTTTTCCTTACTAATCACTGCTTGCTTTGAATTCCCCCAAAGCTCAGAAGCTTTCATCCTCCTGCTAACTAATTGACAGCACGGACTGTTTGCACACTAACACATCATGCAATAGTTATTGATAATGAAGGCTGAACTGGGTGTTGATGAGCAATGATGCAGGGCGGTTATGTTTTTTTTTGTTCACTGACTTTTCATTGCAAATTGAAATCATATTTAAGTGGCCCATTCTTTATTCTGCATAAATCCTGTAGGAGTATAGGTTTATTGCAATACTGCAAAAATAATGGAATAACAACACAAGTTAGTTAGGTTCACAATAACACTGTTCACAAGTTGTTTTTTTTTTATTATTTAATAATAGGATTTTTACAATAGATTTTGTTAAAGGAGGAAGTTCCAGGGACTGCACCAGTTACCTAAATTTACCTAAAGTCCCTTTACGACATTCCTATTCAAATTTTAATGCCTAATTATCATAATAACTAACAGCGATCTTCATAAAACCTAATGATGTATAATAAAATTATCTTCTCCACAGGTTTTCTTTGGTGCATGATGTGTCACCTCCTAAATGTCTTGCTGGCCTTGCTGAGTCGCTTCCTGTTTGCTGTCCACGGGGTGGTGACAGTGTGGTGTGTGGTGGCCATTAAAGGGGAGCCACTCTATTGGCTGCTGCTGACGGGCGTGGCTCTGTTGGGTGTGGAAATGGCTATCACTCTGAAATGCACCCGTAATGCAGAGTGGAAATGGTAACATTATAACACATATTTGAAATGATTTTACTTTCAGTGAGGCTCACCAAGCCAGTAGGCTTCATCCTTGGGGGACTACAAATGTCAGCACAAGTGTTCAGAACAGTCCGTCTTATGGCTGTTAAGATGTTTCAGTCTGAACTACAGACTGTATATGAAAGATGGAAGAAGCCTCTGGATCAGAAAAGCAAAGTCTTTGCTGAAGCTCCTTAAAACCTATATTCTTTTTAATGGCCAACAGGGGGCGATTCCTCTGGTTTCAAAAAACAGTCGGATTGTTAGGAAGTCTATGAGAAAATGACCGTACTTTTCACTTCATGTATGACTTCAGTAAACACTTTCCTGTAGATTTTATGGTCTCAGGCATTATTTAACATAACATGTTAAATAAGATGGCTGTTTTGTAAATTATGGTTCATTTAGAGTAAAAAAAAATAAAATAAAATAAAACAAGACCTTAGGATGTGGTTGATTGACAAGCTGCTACCATATGAACGTGCAGTGTCAGATCCACCCTTCATAGATGGCCAAAATTCTTCACTTGAGGCTTCAAAGAGGAACTCCAGTGGCAAACCAGTGGGTGCCAACATGGTGGCTACATCCAATATTTTAGAAAATGGAGTCTATGGTCAGGACCAAAGACCACCAGGATAGATAATTTAAAGAATTATCTCTGGTTTTAGCTTAGATAATAAATAGTTTTTTGGGCTAAATTAGGAACTGTAGGCCAGCTGCACCCTCCCCTTTTTTCTTTTTAAATGGGGTGACATGAGGATTGAGATGTTGTAGTCAGACACTGTAAACCTGTTTTGTTTTGGGGAGTAAATAACTCCTGAACTTGTAACTGCGAACACTTTACAACCCATCTGCCCGAGGCCATGAGAGGCAGCTTCTGTAAGGCCTGCAATATTCTCTGCCACTAAATTCTCTGTTATCATCCGCTGCTCTTTCTCTCTTTCACTGTCTATCAAAGACAAACACATTCCTCTGTTGTATTACTGCTGTCTTTCACTGAACTGATATTGTGAGCCTGCCATCACATCAATGTCACACCCTCTCCTATCCAGTCATGGAGTAAATGTCTCCTTTTGGCTTGAGTCATTTCTGACCAGCAAGCTTTTTTATGTTAAAAAAACAAAACAAAACAGAAACTGAGTTCAAATGGATATGAGCATTTAGTGTCACACCTCATTCAACACCAAGCTATTTCTTATTCAAAAGCTCTCCGACACACACGGACTGAACATCCTCAGACACAAGCTTTCTTCAGGCCTCTCTCTTTCTCACTGAGTCTTACTTTGAAGTTTTCTTCTCATGGAGAAGGCTTTGCACTGTCAAGTGGGATTTGCATATATGATGAGAATAATTGCCTGTCTGAAATTCGATGCTTCCTATGGGAAAAAAAGGGACTCTTTCTTCTTTAGTGGGTGGCAAAATA
>VVAS01093334.1:2038-14716 GCA_015103295.1 Ptychochromis oligacanthus | reverse complement strand
TAGCTATAAAAAGACAAAATCAAAATGTTTGTCACCACTTAAACTGTCAAAAAGAATTGTTTAATCTATTTTTTTATTTGATATTGTAAACATGGCCTAATAATACTACAATGATTGCTTCAGGGAGTGTTTTTTTGATGGAAATGTTATAAGCATGCCGTTATCCCAGTATTGACCACAACCTAAAATAAATGGTCATTGTGTTTTGAAGTGAATGTGTCACTGACTTTCTTTGACAATCTTAACTTCATTACAGAGTAGAGACCCAAAAATGGCTCGTGTTGCACTGGAGTCCCTGTATCGACTGTTGTGGGTCTACATGATCAGAATCAAGTGTGAGAGCAACACTGCGACACAAGGGTAAACATCTTTTAATGGCCTGTATTTGCATTTAAATTTTTTTCAATTTTTATGTGTGTTTAAATGTGTAAATGTGTTTAAATTTACTAATGTAAATGATTTTATTATTAAAATACTTGTGAACATTCTTGTGGATTTAAGGGAAGAATACAAAAGTTAATTTAAGTCACAGCTTTATACCAAACCCTCCTTCCTTATTATGGATTTTTTCTTTTATTTATTTATTTATTTTTTGCTGTTTAGTGAAACAAGAAGGCTTTGTGTTTTATTTATGTGCTCAGGAATGCAGATTTAAGCTCAGGCCTACACAAGATCTTCAGTAACAGTGGCCTGCAGGGTTATCAGCTGCTTGCAGACATTATTACATACAAGCTGGAGCCCACTCAAGGAATCCCAGACAGGGCCAGACAGACTTTTTAAGTGTTAATCAGGCCCAAAATAGACATGTCTTAAAATAAACTGTCTATATGTGAAGCATTACAGGACTCAAAAAGCCTTTTAAATGGTGTCCCCATAACCTTTTCTTTTTTTTATGTCCCCAGTCGGCTAAACACCATTGTAACCACACTTTTCCCCAAAGGATCCCGCAGCGTGGTGCCAAGAGACATGCCTCTTAATATCTTTGTCAAAATCATCCAGTTTATCGCCCAGGTAAACATACTTGTTTTGTATGCAAAGCTGTTGGCAGCATGACTGTGAGTAGATGTTATGTTTAAAGAAATAATCAGGTGAAATGACTGTGATTTGTGAGATAATATGGTAATTTTCCTTATTTTGTTGCAGGAAAGACTGGATTTTGCCATGAAAGAGATTATCTTTGACCTTCTGTGTGTTGGGAAACCTACAAAAGCCTTTAGTCTTAATCCTGAGGTACACATTCAGTATATAGCATTTCAGTTTGATTTTTAAAAATCCTGGAGGACTGTTAATGGGATACTGGAAACAGATAACTAACAGGTGACCATTGTTTTATGTTTAGAGAATGAATATTGGTCTGAGAGCATTCCTGGTTGTAGCAGATAAACTGCAGCAGAAGGACGGTGAGCCTCCCATGCCTAACACTGGTTGCATTTTGCCCTCTGGGAACACACTCCGAGTAAAGAAGACATATCTGAGCAAAACACTAACAGATGAAGAGGCCAAAGTCATTGGTGAGGGAGTCAGCAGTTTTGAAAATGTCATGCTTCTGCAAATTCACATAACAGTGAGGTTAAATCAGAGGAATTAAATTGAAATTATTCAAACGAGTAAAAGTGATGTCAGAAGTTCTTTTCCTCTGTCATGTTTCCAGGTATGTCCCAGTATTATTTTCATGTCCGGAAGGCTATTGATAACATTCTCAGACACCTGGACAAGGAGGTGGGCCGTTGCATGATGATGACCAATGCTCAGATGTTGAACAAAGAGCCTGAGGACATGATCACGTAAGTGTGCACATGCACTGTGTCATCTGAGCTGCCAGAACATTTAAGTTGTCAAAAGTCCAAAATGATTTGACAGAGGAGTGTTAAATATGCCATCATTAGCTCATCATTAACTTAATAACTCTGTATAATACTCTTGTTATTTATCTCAATACTCAGTCAATTTGCACTTGACAGCTGAACATGGGGAAAGCAAGACTTTCTAATATAATTGAAAACTGACCTTTTCAGGGGTGAAAGGAAACCCAAGATTGACTTGTTTAGGACATGTGTTGCTGCCATTCCTCGCATCCTGCCCGACGGGATGTCTAAGCCAGAGCTCATAGACCTGCTGTCTCGGTGAGTTGCTGATCTTGGGGAAACGATAGACTGTATATAAAAGACACCACGACCCATTAATTTGTAAAGCCTGAAGCATTACAATTTTGGATGCTGTCATGTTGTTTTTTGTTTTGTTTAAGCCAGAAGTGACCATATTTGTTGTTCAGTTATTAGCAAACTCTAGCAAGCATGGTTAGCCAGCTGATTCCATAACCTGTATGTGTGCACCCCACAGACATATAACATATAATATAACAGCCAACAGCAAGCCATTATACAAGTCAGATAATGGCATTAAAATCCTCCAAAAGGCACCAGCAGCAAAAATACTAAATAAAAACTAATTCCAATTAGTGTATGTGAAGCAGTAGAGCTGCCTGTATTGGCATCCACCTGTCAAACCTGCCACGCCCCTAAATTTAAGCATAGATACAAGTGAAACAAGTGAGATGCAAAAAAATAACCACTGTAAAAAGTGTACACTTGTCATGATGCTGGAAGTAAGCTACAGAGAACAGAACAGGCGTAGGGCCAGGCGTAGCTGTAAATGTATTTATTTCTGCCGTAAATTTGGGAATTTTAACATAGAAATCTATGGAAATTGACTTGGTTTTGGAGCCAGCCTCAAGTGGACATTTTGAAAAACTGCAGTATCTGGCACTTCCTCTTTATTTTTCACCCACAGAGGTTGCAACTTGTGGGAAACCACCTCACCTTTATAAGAAAACCACCTTTAAAAGGAAGAACAAGACAAAATGGCAACGTAATTAACTGGAGATATTATAAACTTTTTAATAAAAACCCCAAACTTGCTGACAGAACCCAAATGAATTCCAGCAGTATTTTCAAATGAGAATTTTTTTTTAACAGGTTAAAAACAATATAATTTATGAAAGTTTGAAGTTACTTTCTCTTTTTCTACAACTTTAAACTACTTAGAATCAGAAATCAATTAGTTTTCTGCTCTGCTTCTTCTTCTAGGATAGAATGTAAATAAAATTACATTTTATGTACTCCATACTTGAAACTGCAAACAGTTTGACAGTTTATCATATTTTAAACTGCAAGTGAATTTCAGGGTGGTTAAATTAGAACTGACTATTTGAGGCTGATTTCTGTGTGACAGATTTGTACTTCAGATTGCACTAAGTCCTGTCAGGGTTGCCTAATATGAAACAGTACATAGAGGACCTGTTATTCCTCTGCATATATGTTTTTCCTATAAAGATACTTGTTTCATCAATGTTT
Organism: Ptychochromis oligacanthus; assembly: GCA_015103295.1. Classification (NCBI taxonomy): domain Eukaryota; kingdom Metazoa; phylum Chordata; class Actinopteri; order Cichliformes; family Cichlidae; genus Ptychochromis; species Ptychochromis oligacanthus. Next base: position 11,363 of record VVAS01093334.1, on the reverse strand, counting down.
TTTTTATTTTGTTTTGTTTTGTTTTTGTCAGATTGACAATTCACATGGATGATGAGCTTCGACTCATAGCACAGAATTCCTTGCAAAGTCTGCTTCTAGATTTCTCCGACTGGCGTGATGACGTCCTGTTTGGATTCACGAACTTCCTGTTGCGTGAGGTCCAAGACACCCACCAGGGATTGTTAGATACATCCCTTAAATTACTGCTGCAACTTCTCACTCAGTGGAAACTAACCCTAGCTGCACCAGGAAAGAAGTCTGACACCTCTAAAATGCATACTGCTGAGGTACACCGTTGTGTCAAATGTGACATATTTTTTGTCTTTAACAAAAGGGATTTGATAATTTGACTTTCTGTTACCTGCCCTTCTGATTTTTATTATTATGTATGTGTATACTGTGTATTTCTAATACAAATGCTGGCTTTGGAAGTAGAAATACACTAAGTTATTATGTTGATAATAATCGTCTTTAGTTTTATTTTATCGCAGCTGCTACAGACCAGCTCAAGTCTCAAGATGCCTACAGAGCGAGGTCCTCACTCCACTGTGCTGCATGCTGTGGAGGGACTGGCGATTGTCCTGCTCTGCTCCTGCCAACTGAGCACCCGCAGACTTGCCATTGCTATACTAAAAGAGATACGAAGTCTCTTTGTAACTATCGGACAGTCTGAGGTAAAACACAGAAGAACACACACACTGATGAGACAGGACATAGGAGATATTTTATTTACAGACTAACTCATTAGAGTTCATGATTTTATCAACTGCAGGATGATGACAAACCAATGATAGAGATCATGGATCAGCTCAGCCCTGGTATATTGGATAGTTTTGTCAACGTTGCAGTCTCTGACACAGTAAGTTGTTTGTACCTTCATTTTGTGGCACCGCTCCAAAGCAAACCTCTAGATGTTTCTGTTTATTTTCATAGGTTTTATTTTCCTAATATTTGTCTGTAGACACTGTGTTCATTTCTCATGACTTGACTTACAGAGTAGAGATTTCAGGCACAACCTCACCTACTTTCAAGGTGTATGGGGAAGAGGATAAGATCTGAAGAAGTTCAAGCTCCAGCAACACTTGTAGTATAAAAAACAGCTTTACTGGCTGACTGTCCTTTTAAATGGATTAAGTGAATTTGTTCGACATTGGGTGGGGCAAAACTTAAAGACGACACCTCAGTTGCACTTTTCCAACTTTTGACTGTATAAGCTACCGCCCAAGTTTTTCCGCTGAACACTCCCTGTTGCCTGGGGCAATGACTGACTCTAAAGCACATGATCATAGATCCAGCCCATACTTGTTGGTGCCTCATTGGCAGATGTGTGAGTGTATATGATTTTCTACCTTTACCTATCCTATTTAAAATGCTGTATTATGTTTTATGATGACTCTTATGAAGGCCACAAACCAACTGCTCAAGGCAAGAAAATACGGTTGTTCTTTGTACTACAAGTTTTGCTGGAGCTTTAACTTCTACATGACTTGACTTAAAAATAGAAAAGCAGGATTTTTAACCCCATGTAATCTGGATTACAAAATAATGCCTCTCATTTAAACAGTGTGAATGAACAGCTGGAACTGAGCAGCCATTTGACTCTCATGTAAACTATAAGCATTTTTCAGAGAATAATGAGAATAGCATATGAACATATGAAACTTTTCTAAGTGTGCTGTGTATTTATCTGAATGTCTTAATTACTGCCTTATTCACATTGTAATTAATTATTCTTACACATAAGTGCAAACAGGCGGATGGAAGCAGTCCTGTTAGTTCTAATTCGGTCATGACTCTGACCTCTGAACCTGCTCTGTCACCTGCTCGTTTGCAGGCAACCCTGCCAGCTGGTCACCACGTGGACCTGCAGTGGCTCGTGGAGTGGAATGCACTGCTTGTCAACAGTCACTATGACATTAGGAGCCCCTCACATGTGTGGATCTTTTCTCACTCTGTGAAGGACCCCTGGGTGCTGTGTATATACAGCCTCCTGCGACAGGACAACCTGCCCAAGCACTGCCCCACAGCTCTCAGCTACGCCTGGCCCTATGCCTTCACTCGAATGCAGATGCTCATGCCCCTGGTAGACCCAAAGTAAGTGTCCTTACAGACTGCATTGTGGTCAGGAGGGACAATGAAACACTTCTTCTGTTTTCTATTTTCTTCACATCCCTATTTAGTGTTCCTGTTTCTGGTTCTGCCACCAGATACCAGTTCTCCATTGAGTTTAAACTCAAAGTTCCCTGCTAAAAGTAGCTCAGATTAAAAAGGATCTAATAATAATTCCTTTTCCTCACCAGTAATCCAGTGTATGCGAAGAAGACCAGCACCTCTGGCAGTGGGGATAACTATATAACCCTATGGAGAAACTACCTGATCCTTTGCTTTGGGGTGGCCAAGCCCAGTATCATGAGCCCTGGCCATCTGAGAGCATCGACACCTGAGATCACAGCTCCTATGCCTGACAGTGGTGTCAGCTACGATAACAAGGTAACTGCCTCCCTGTCCTCTGGTCTTATTAATTCCCTCTGTGCTTTGTCTCTTCAGGATCAGGTGTGCATACTGAACTTGTTGACATTCAAACTCAAAGCATCAAATTACATAGCAGCTATTTCACATGAATAGAGCATGAAGCCAATATGTTCTTAAGTGTACAGACACTTCAGTGCAGCGCTAAGTAATTAGTGGTGTTGAAGCGTCATGACAGATTTTATGTGTCTGACTAAACAGTCGGTGTTTGATGTTTCAGGTTATCGGGAGCCCATCTGTGGCTTGGCTTCTGAAGCAGTTGGTTCCACTGATGAGGGCAGAGAGCATCGAGTTGACAGAGTCATTAGTTCTGGGCTTTGGTCGCACCAATTTGCTTGTATTCAGGTATATCAAAGAACCATGTATTAGATGCTCTCCTCTGCTTAACAAACCAATTTCCATAAAAGTTTTCCCTCTTTCCTGTGATGATTTGTCAATTATGGATGAAACATTGCTACTTAAGATCTTCAGTTCTGTTTAGTCTTTCTTAATGAGATAGGACCTATGAAAAACAAAGGCTGCGATCCATTTTTTTCCATAATTAAAGGCAATGCATTTGTGTGGATTTAAAGTGCAGATGAAGATGGGATTAAGGGGAATAATACTTTGTTGCTATATATAGTTGTTCCTAAATTGCTTCCTAGAAGTGAGATTTAATAGCTCAATTTTTTTCCTGAAAAATGTTATTCTGTTGTTTAATTTTACCTACTGAACTTTTATTGTTTGATTAAGTGTTTAACATTTATATCACGAGTTGATGTTTTCACTGCACACAGGGAACTTGTGGAGGAGTTACATCCCCTTATGAAAGAGGCATTAGAGAGAAGACCTGAGGTTTGTTGTTCAAATTTACAGCTCAGTACATAATATAAGCAAAACATGTACCATGAGAGAGAATATGTAACTATATTAAACTATATTGTACTATGTAGCATTGACCAAAGGGCTGGTGCAGTTTAGAAAAATGGTATTTTATTTACAGGACTTCTGACAATAAGGATGTGTATTAATAAAAATTTTGCAGAACAAGAAGCGGCGTGAACGGCGAGACCTGCTAAGACTGCAGCTGCTGCGGATCTTTGAGCTGCTGGCTGATGCAGGTGTCATCAGTGACAGGTTAGCGTGGCAGCATTAGCTGACACTGTTAGCCCAACAAAAGACTGAATCACATAAAGTGTACTTAATTACAGAGAAGGGTCCCCAGGATTCATAACACTGACGTTTTGATACATACTTAAACACATGCTATATAACTGCTATAACTGCAGCAGCTTAGATTTTAACAGGTATTTGAACAGAAGTTAATATATAATGACTGTATAATATTTGCTTTGTGATTTGTCTGAACTGGGCGTCTCTGATGCCACAGTACAAACGGAGCGCTGGAACGGGACACCCTCGCCCTGGGTGCTCTGTTCCTGGAATATGTGGATCTAACCCGGATGCTTCTGGAAGCTGAGAATGACAAAGATGCAGAGATCCTTAAGGACATACGAGCTCACTTCAGTGCCATGGTGGCCAACCTCATCCAATGTGTACCAGGTACTACTACAACTAGCTTAAATTTATAGTCCTTTCTTGTCAGATGAGTCACTGCTCTTTAGGTCAGACTGATAAATTACTGAACAGAGAATTTATGAATGCCCAGTGCAGGCCATCTGTCCATTTGTGAATTGTGAATTTTACAATAGGCTTCCATTAGGCTGCAGTTAGCACAGTGAATGGAACACCAGACTCTTGACATTGATCTTGATTTGGATGTAGCCCAAGGGGAGTAGATCCAAGAATAGTACCACTTAAAGACAGTGCAGGCAAGGGCAGGTGATGACTCATGAGTTGCCAAGCATTCACAAGTCCCCACTGAATGGCTAATGGTCTGTCAGGGGACATCAAGATCCTATTATCAGATTAGGGAAATGCACTTTTATGTAGTAGAGATGAGTTTAAGATGCCTGGATATTTTTTGCTGTCTCTACACTTTCTTAATAAGCAAACCTATAACAAGCTCTTTTGTCCCCCCCTTGCAACCTAGTGCACCACAGACGCTTCCTGTTTCCACAGCAGAGCCTGCGACATCACCTCTTCATCCTGTTCAGCCAGTGGGCTGGCCCTTTCAGCATCATGTTCACTCCTCTGGACCGCTACAGTGACAGAAATCATCAGATTACAAGATATCAGTATTGTGCCCTAAAGGTAAGCATGCTTACACTCTAAATAAACGAGAGCTGCAAAGTCACAAAATAAACAAGAAAATTTGCTTGTTCAGTGCTGTGTTGAACAACTACATTGGGATTAATGCTGTTGTGTTACAATTTCTGAAAATAAAAAAGTTGTGGGTGGAACAGTAGCATAGGTAATAGAGTTGTCTTGGTTGTTTAAACTATTAACATTTAAGCATTCTTGGCTGATGTTCTTACAGGCCATGTCTGCTGTGCTGTGCTGTGGGCCTGTGTTTGATAACGTTGGCCTCTCTCCAGATGGATACCTCTACAAGTGGCTGGATAATATACTAGCCTGCCAGGATCAGCGGGTCTGTAGCCAATACTTTACCACTGTGGTGCATTTAAACAAAGAACTGACCCAGGAAGCCAGTCGGATAGCTTTCTGAAGCCTGCTTTATAAAAGGCCAACACTAGTCCTTGCCAACTGCTCACCATTATCTTTTAGAAGTGAAGGACAGTTTTGTTTAGAATAAACTGAAATTGTCTTTATTCCAGTTGGCAATACAGAATAAAGCACTTGCATGTTTATTTTACACATTCTTCCTTAGCAAAAATCATTACATGGCTTGAGGAGTTGCATTAACTGGGCAGGTAACCAAGAAGAGTCATTCATCATCTTCTTGGTATGATAGAAGTAGAGCTACTAGAATCATGTTACACTGAGTCCTTAAATCATTTACATTAAACATAGCTTGAAATGATCACTGATGTAAAGGGTGGAACACAAGGAAAAAAAGAAATTAAATTAAAGACATTCTGTGTTGGTGTTTGCTCCTGGCTCAGGTCCATCAGCTTGGCTGTGAAGTTGTGATTCTGCTCCTGGAGCTCAATGCTGACCAGATCAACCTATTCAACTGGGCTGTGGATCGCTGCTACACAGGCTCCAACCAGCTCGCCTCAGGCTGCTTCAAAGCCATCGCTACAGTCTGTGGCAGCAGGTACAAAATCTCAGAAGCATTGTTTTTTGCAATTTTTTGATGATTTTGTATTGAGCTGTCATTAGTTTATCTGTATATGTTTCTGAGGGGCAGTTACTTAACAGTTTCCATAATTGGGTTTGGCATTCAATTCTCTCATCATTCATTTTTTGGTCCAAATGAGCCTAAGCCTCAAAGTAGCACCTCACTTAATAATCTTAAAGGACTCATTATTCATCTGTAATTCTTTACCTCTTCCTGTGTCTTAGAAATTTTACTCAAGCGTAATGTGAAACGGTGTATTTGATATCACTGTGTTGGTGTTGTTTTTGCATCACAATCAGTGTTGCTCCAGAACCGTCATTCTTCTTATTCTTATTCTTCTTTCGGCTGCTCCTTTTAAGGGTTGCCACAGCAGATCATCTGCCTCCATCTTACCCTATCTCTAATGTCGTGTAAAATCAAAAGTCAGTGTTGAGTTTTTATTTTCAGACTTAGTTGCCTTATTTTATTTTTGCAGTATCATTCAGTTTTATTCAGTTGCAATTTGGTAAGGTCTGAACACCTAAACTACTTGGTTAAATCTAGCAAACAGTTTGTTTAGGTTTTGGAAAGGATGATGCTTTGGTTGAATATAGGGCTTTTTACAAACGTTAATCATGTTATGACAAATTGTTGCAATTAATTTTTTGTCTTTTTATTATTATTATTTTTATTTTGGCTGTGATATTACACAAACACAAATCCTAAATTATATTTCGTCTTTGCTTTTGTGGCAAAAACTAATACTAAGGCTTGTCGCAGTGGTACACAACACATCTACTCCATGACACACCCGTTTTGCATAAGTCATTACACAGTGACACTATTTTTACAGACTTTTTAAAGTAATATTTAGGTTAAGTACTTGGTATTTACTATTTTTCAAGTTGATAACAATGTGCCTAGTACGTTACAGCTGATGGTTCTGAAAAAAACATATTGTAGGAACAACACCGTCATGGGGATATCCCTCTCACTTTCATAATATTGAATAAGTGATTCATACTAATTTTTCTCTCTGTTTCTTCCCAAGCAAAAGCTACCCAAGTGACATAGTAACGCTGCTAAATCTGGTGCTCTTTAAGGCATCAGACACCAACAGAGAAATCTATGAGATTTCAATGCAGCTAATGCAGGTGAGAAACCTTAGTCTGCTGTGCTCATGTGTAGTTTTATGTGGTTACAGCCAAAGTGACACATTTCTCCTTTTCCATTTATCAGATTCTTGAAGCTAAGTTGTTTGCATACTCCAAGAAGATTGCAGAGCAGAAGCGAAATGGTATCCTCTATGGCACACATGGTCCACTGCCACCTTTGTACAGTGTCTCCCTACCTCAGCTCTCCAGTCAGCTGGCCAAGATGTACCCTGAACTCACACTTCCTCTATTCTCAGGTAGCGGTTTGTGTTGCATTTGTGATAGTAATGTAGATTACTGTATTTCAGCTTTTCACAGCCTTGTCATCTTCTCTTGGTTTCCTTCTAAATACTACTCGCTCATCTCCCTAAGAAGCCGTCCTCTTTTTATGGACACTTCTGCTGACCACAGAAACACCGAGAGCTGAACTTCTCTTAGGGACACCCCCTGTTTAGGTTTAGTGCATGTGCAAATCAGGATCAAACTACCAATTATGGTGAAACTGAATATATAGTATGTGTTTGAGTTTCTTGTAAAATAAAAACACCACAGCGGCCACTGATGTCCTTCTGATGTTAGCATTGCTTTCATTGTGCTTGTTCCAGAGGTTAGCCAGAGGTTCCCCACCACTCATACAAATGGGAGGCAGATCATGCTAACCTACCTCCTGCCCTGGCTCGGTAACATAGAGCTGGTTGATAGCGGCCTGCTGCTCCCAGTCTTCAGCCCATGCACCTCAAGTTATGACTCTTCCAGCCAGTTAACCAGCACAGGTTCATCATACCCACTGAAAGGCACTGGCTGGGGCTCCTTACAAGCTACATCTATGGTTCTCAATAACCTTATGTTCATGACCGCCAAGGTAAAGGCATGCTGGGGAAATGTGATGTCATGAAAAGGGGCATGGGTAATCTCAGATAAATGCTGCTAACATGGCATATGTTGTTTTTTTAACCCCCCCTACCCAGTATGGAGATGATTTACCTGGACCAGAAATGGAAAATGCCTGGAATGCTTTAGTCAGCAATGAGAAATGGAGCAACAATCTGAGAACCACACTGCAGTTTCTCATCAGCTTATGTGGTGTCAGCAGTGACACCGCCCTTCTCCCATATGTAAGATATTAAGCCCTGCTCGTAAATGGTATGTATCTATTTTTTTCTATCCCTCCAGTTTCTCACAGAAAGTCTTTGGTGGATTTGTTCAGATCAAGAAGGTGGTGATCTATCTGTGCCGAAACAACACAATGCAAACCATGGAGGAATTGATATTTGAGTTACAGCAAACTGATCCAGTCAATCCTGTGGTGCAACACTGTGATAGCCCTCCGTTCTACCGATTCACTGCCACAAGCAAAGCTTCCGCAGCAGCTTCAGGTACATCGTTTTGAAAAAGCTATATCACTGAATAGAATGAAAACCAGCTAAAATTTGAATTTTTCTATTTGAGATAAATAAACCAACATTAACATCCCAACTTGGAAAGATCCAAATTGTGTGTGTGAAGCAGTGTTGGAGTTCAGCCTCACTTAACTTCTGATTCATTTCTAGGCACCACATCAAGCAGCAATACTGTTGTTGCGGGCCAGGAGAGCTTTCCTGACACAGACGATACCAAGACTTTAAAGGAGAATGAGGAGAGGTACAGTGGGCAGTGATTTCTTAAATCTTGTGATTGATTTGATTAATTACAGTGTTAATAAAACCCATCATGATCTTTTTCCATGACCTCAGGCTTACTCACATAATACGAGCACACAACCGTCTGGAATCACGCTACAGCAACAGTTCGGGAGGATCTTATGATGAAGATAAGAGTGAGTATTTTTCTGTACCGAGCACCCTGAGAAAAAAATGATTGTAATGGTTTGATGAGTATGGAATATACAGGCTGGGTTGGAGGGTAAGTTGGTAATCGGCCAGATGCCATTGATAATTCATGAGCAGTGCAGAGTGGCCTGGGGCTTTTTAAAGGAATCTGTGAGAACTGGCACTAAAATACAAGCAGTTGAGCCTCGGGCCTCCACACTGCTGCTAGTGACCCAAAAACAGTTTTGTTAAACCCTCTTAGGCTGAAATGGTCCTGGAGGGTAATGTGGCTAAGAATAATCTGCCAATTGTTAAAAGAATCCTGGACGACAATTTTGACAACTACATTTCAAAATGTAAGCTCTTCTCTGCGTAGTTATATCATGAGCTTATAATCTAAATCTTCCGTCTAAACTTTGTCCACGTCACCCACAATCAGCTATGAAGAATATGAAAGTTGCAATTCAAGGGTTTGCTATTGTGAACAGTATACTCTTTAACTATTTAGGTGAACCTTTGCCACCCTATGCTGACTGGCTCATGGCTGTTATTGAGACCAACCAGCCCCATCCTCTGCCCATGCCTCTGAATGGAGGTTGTTGGGCTCCATTGGTGGACTTTTTACCTGAGACCATCACTCCCAGGGGACCACTGCACAGGTTAGCTGCTGT
>VVAS01093308.1:3364-13524 GCA_015103295.1 Ptychochromis oligacanthus | reverse complement strand
AAATACGTTTCGCTTCCACCCCAACAAAAAAAAAAAAAAAAAAAAAATGCTCTTCTTGCTTACCGAGGTATAAAATGGACTTGTGTAGCGTTATTACTTTTACTTCTCACAGCTGTGTGCTTCATAATGATTTACAGTGCTTTCACTTTGCTCTGAGTTGTGGGTAAATCCTAGCAAGCCTTAGCATATTAGTCAAAGTCAGAAATAATCGATCAATAAACCACCAAGGAGCACTCACCAGGAGAGACTTGGAGATGACATTTTCAAGTATTTTCAGGTCATGCTTCATAGGTTTGTATTTGGTGTTGGAACCCTCCATCTCCTCATCAGCAAAGAAGCGGAACAGTAGGGGTTCATCCTTGAATTCACTCTTCTCCAGCACTGAGGGAGGTGACAACAAAGTTGTGTATGAAAAGAGTGAACGAAGAGTTCAACAGTCCACAAGTTTAGCTGCTAATGCCAAGTACAATTCAAAAGCTGCACTTCACTAGCTAAATGTGAGTTTTAGAATTGATTTTAAGATTCTTAAAGCCTTTTTGTGATCTTTTAGGGCACTAATAGGAGCTCCTAGTTCTTGATTTGTCTACAGAGGTGACGGGGGCCTTTTCTGTCATGGCCCTTCAGTTGTGGAACTCCCTTCTTTGAGATCTCAGGCAAGCGAACTTGGCATCCTCTTTAATTTCTTCAGACCACAGAAGGCAAGGAGAAAGGAGGGGTGTCAAGGGCAACAGCGTCTATGAAAGGTGGTTTTAAATGTTGTACCAAGCCAGTTTTTGAGGGAATAGAAAACTATATGTACTGTCAATGCTAAGAACCTCAGTGTGTGGTGCTGTGCAGACTCAAAACATGTTAAATTTAGCAAAAACTCATTTTGCATTAGGTTAAGAAGTTTAAACCCATCTAAGTGTGACTGCAATAGTATTGCATGCCAAATGCACAAATAGACACTTTGACAGAAAGGGAGACCCCACTTTCATGGCGAAAAAAAATATCACTTTAGAACGAACCGAGTCTCACGAGCAACATAACGTATCCACCATGACTTTGATTTCAAACTAAAAAATAGCCCTGAGGGGAAAAACAGTTTCCTTCTCACACTTCCTCACTTCATTCCTCCCTAGATCAGATATAGCGCCAATAGTTTTAATAGCTGCATCATCAGGCCAAATAACTTACAGGCACGAATGGTGAAATTACTCTGTAGGCTGTGGAAGTGACAGGAAGTTTGATGGCTGGGGTTTTTATGTTCTGTAGATGTGCTGGTAATTTGTAGCGTGAGGCTTGAACTGCGGGTAGTTTGAAGCAGTTACATCATGGGGGTACGAGGTGACACGTTGTGATTCATACTGTAGCGTGTATGATGTGGACTTTGGCACGGGGGAGGCGTGCAGTTAAAAACAAATCCGGCTCTCATAAACAAACTGTAACCATGGCCACTGTCTATTTTGCACTTACAGATAAACAGTTCTCATGAATTTACCCAGACCACTTGGTTACTTAAGACATATACAGTACATATATGCACAAATGTATGCATGGAGTTAATGATGGTCTACATACACACACTCACTGGATTGGAAAAAAGTTCTATTCCTGTAGCATGTCAGAGGGATATTAAGTAGAAATGGAAAGAGAACAAGAGTGGTTGTGTTCTAAAACAGGATGCTAAATGCCAGGCGCCCTCTGTGTGGTTTCTCCAAAGCATTCAACTCTCATTTACTCAATGATGGAGAGGATTCCACGGTTTCGCAGGATCAGATATTTTTCTTTTTCTTTTCATTTCTTTTTTAGTTCTGCTGAAATCCTCAGCAGTGAAAAGTGCTGTACCGTGATGCATGAAGCCATTGTCGCACAGCTCCACCCCCAAGATCACCGCTTCTTCCCTCGTTCTGCAGTCCCCCTGCACCAGAAGAGTGGACACACAGGAGAAATAAGGCAGATGCAAGCATGAAGAGTAGATATAGTGAATGAGTCAAGAGGAGAAAAAAAAAGCAAAGGAAGATGAGAGAAAACAGAACAAAGGACATTGTGCGTTTAGAGTGCAGTCAAAATGCCACATCCACACCCCTCCTTTGTTCTTGCATCCAAAAGCCTAAGGCCAGCAGAGCCAGTCCATGCTCTATCTTAAACAGCGCCAAAATCATGTCTAGACAGTATAGTGTGACAGCTCTTGAAGTCCCACTGAACAAGTGAGAGCTATTTCACCGCGCTGACTCAAACACATGGATATGGACTACCACAAATGCGCGCGCGCGCGCACACACACACACACACACACACACACACACACACACACACACACACACACACACACACACACGCGCACTTCTATGCAATGTCTGCCAGTGATTCTGTGGTTGCTGGTCACCATATACATTTCATTCCTTTGTTGTTATCCTGAACAGGACTATAAATCTGTCAACCTCAGAACTTCCTGTCAAAGTCAATAAAGCTTAGCTGTCCAATCAGTTCTGATTTTCTTTCTTCATCTCCTCTAGGCTCTTTTGAGAGCTTCAGGTCTGATGGTTTCCTTTTTCTGCTGCACATTTGAAGTGACTGACCTGTAATGACAACAGCCACTCCCACTCATTCTTTTTTTAAACTTCTCTATATTTTACAGAGGGGGGGAAATCTGTTTTCAATATGGCCAGAAAGTAATGGAGAGAATTTAGAACAACATGTTGTGAATTAGAGTGGGTTTTTTTTTTGTTTTGTTTTTTTATAAAATTGTATAATTAAGTAACTATATGAAAGTATCAAAATTTAAAGAAAAAGAAAAACACATGATGTACAAGAGTAACAACCTATTAACCTAACATTTGGCTTCATCAGATTAATCAGAAATCAACAACTTATATTGCTGAAAAGATGTATTTGGATTAAAATTCAAACACACACACGTTCATATCAGAAAGTATAGAAAAAATAATGTTTGTGGAGCAGCAAAAGGCCTTACCTGTGCTATAAGCCAGTCTATCAGCTTATTTGCCATGACCACTGATTTGTAGGTTCGTAAATGATAGTCCTTATCCCTGCATGGGCACAAAAGCAGAAAACCTCAATAGAAGGATCTGGTAAACAAAATTCTTGGAATGTTTAATTTTACTTTTTGCTTCACTGTGAACATGTAGCGGCGTAACTGCTTGGTTTATTTAAATACAATGCCTAAAGGAGGGATAATAATTCCCAGTGTCAGTAAGACGTGGCCTCTTTTCAAGTGCTGGCTGGTGTTTGGCCTTGGGGTGCCCTGTGTCAGTATGGGGTTTCTTTTCTCAGTGTTACCCACACAGCCGCACTTTGCCAGACCCCGAGAATGCTGTTTGAAATGGAGCCGTGACTTTCCCATGAACACAGGGGCCTCCCTGGGGACACACAGGGGTTGAGCTGCAGGGCCGGGAAAGTCCAGAACCACCGTGACTTACACCACTCCACCGCTTCCAGCACATGCAAACACTTACACACTCGCACACAAAACTAAACATACGCACGTCTTTCTAGCACACACAGTTCAGACAAGTCAAACAAGACTTGTGGGCCGAGCTGAAGTCCAATTTCAGTTGCCTGGTGCTCTTCAGAATGTGAATTGTTAGAGGCAAAATGCTGCCCTGTTTCCTCCATTCTGAAACCTTCTGTTACATAACTGTATTTGACATGGTCTCGGATGAGGACGGTAGAGTTGGAAGCCGTGTCACACCATGCATAAACCACTCTGACCAGAGGAACCAAGAGGTACCCTGCATTTTCCCCTGAATGGGATTGTAGAGCCAGGGAGATTTGGGCTTCAGCGGCTGCTGCAAAGTGAGGCTGTCAGAGTGAAAAATGGGGGGTAAACAGCGGTCCATTGGGCAGCCATATGTTGAGGGTAAGGAAACAGAAGTTTGAGGAGTAACAGAGGAAAAGGTCAGAGAGGTGGTTTTTAACTTGCTGTCCAAAGAAGAAAGTTTGCCTTGACATTTTGTGAGCGAAGATGTATGCAACTGTTGTATTTTTTAAGTAATCTTTAGAATAAATTATGCAGAGGATGCTGAAAGTTCAAGTTTTAATCCACTGCTCAGTCCTGATAAATTACTCAAGTACAGTTTTCCATACTGTTTGTTATTCTGAAAATCCTACACATACGTTCATACATATTGAGCTTCTGGAGGTCTCATCAGCATAATGAAGAAAACTTGTCAACATTTCCAAATGCTAAGGTAAAAAAAAATGCCATTTTTCCTCATCCTGTATGAGGATAATTTATGAGTGGCCTTTGCCGTATTGTACTTGTGTACATGATTTGAAAAACTGTTCTCATTGTCCATTTCAACATGTAACTGTGTGCACACAGTATAAGCCTAGAGTGGACATTTGCTCCTGTGCAGTGAGATCCCCTGGAGTGGCTGGATTTGCAGATTTCGTGTAAGGAAAACAGGGGCTTAAGGGGGGAAAAGAAACTGCAGAGGGGTGTGGGGGCTGCGTAGTATATACCCCCACCCTGTGCCTCATCTCTCTCACTCTGCCAGGAAATTCCACCTAATTAGGCAGGGGCTGGTTGTTCCAATTAAACTCTGGCATTCCCAGGCCCTGGGATGCATTGTGCTGGGTTCTCAGTGCAGATATGAGGGCTAACAGCACACACAACTCCAGTTCACCAACAGGAGTTATTACGTCAAAGGGTTTGGCCTAAACTCAAAAACACCAATCGACTGAATGCTGACAATCTAAACATACACACACACAAATTCACCCTTTGGGTTTTTTAGTAGTTAGATCAAACAAAAAAGCTTCTATGCTTCTATCAGCGTGCCCCCTCTAGCTATGGCACAGTTTTATAGGTGTGAAATTAAAGCTTTTATTCAGGCCATCTGAAATCAGTATAAACAGCCAACTTTGATGTTGGGCAACTCAAACATGGTTCAAATAGAATTACTATTTGATTATCAGCCCCTCCAAAAAAACAAAGCAGGCCAGCAAATAATTCCAATAAAGAAATTTTTCATTACATGTAGGCAAAACTTCTCAAAAAACACCTGCTAGGAATTTGGGTTGAAGTGACCATTTCATAGGTACCCTATGCTGGCATGTTTCCAGTAATGTCCCTGTTATAAAGGAGACGTCACTTTACTTTCATTACTCACATTCTCAAGCCAACATGCTTATTTCTAGGTCTAATTTTGCATCACGCTGTATGTGATTTTGAATTCTGTATGTGGGCTCCAATGGAGTGGCTCTCCTATGGAGTGGCTCTGTGTTATGCCTTTCAAAACACAGGATCGATATGCTGTCAGTCACTCTCAATGATGGATTCTCGTAAGTTTTGGCTTGATTTAAGATTTGTACATAATCAAAAACAGCTTTTATACTGATGCAAATTAAGATCTCTAGACAAAAGCAAGTAAGTGACCATGAATTTGGATGGTTTTGTCAAACTTCTATTACTACAACTACCACATCTTTAGAATTAAACTTTAAGCTGTTTACTGTTGATGAGGGGAAAAAACAAAAACAAAAAAACTTTAGGAGGACCTTGAGTGGATGATCATTTGATTGCAAATATCTCACATTCTTCACAGTGACAACATTTTCTGACAAGCTATCCTCTCGAAAACATCAAAAGCGGTATTGTGAGATTTGTCACAATACCACCAGTTTATGTGTTTAGCATAAACATACCCTGATAGATTCAATTTCTTTCAGCACATCTGTGTTTTGAGGCTGGGCAGATAAAACCTGCCATGCTCAATCACCCACAGGAGCCTGTCACCATCTGTGCCAACTCCTCACAAGCCCTAAAAAACAATGAGCTCATAGTTCACCAAGATATCTTTCTCCTTCACTCTGGTTGCTTTGTGGCGGGGGTTATTTTTAGGCGCAAAAGCCAGACGCTAAACTACAAGTGCCCCACCTGGCTTGGCTGCAGCGGTGTGGAAAAGAAAATGACCGCCTACCTGATGACGGGAGTGAAGAGGCTGTGTAGACGGCAGAACAGCCGAACGCCCTGTGAAAAACAGGAGAGAGAATTTTGGTCATTTCAGCGATGTGTGTGTAAAATATGACATTAATTGACTTACTTTCCACCGCAGCACTGTTACCTTGGATATAACATCGTGCATGTCACTTCTGGGGTGGTAGGTGCCATCGTCGTAGCGAAAACGGTAGAGTACGGGCTCAGGTTTGAACTGGTGTTTGTCTGTGACTAAAGAAATGTCACACATTCATGTGGCAGAATGAAAGAAAAGATGAGTGGAAAGAGTCTCAACCCCCTGGGGAGCATTATTCAGTTTGCTTTAAATGCGAAAGTGTAAGAGGTTTAAAAAAACATATTCAAGGCAAGCAGGGCTGCACAGAGGAACAAGCTCTCCAGACAAGAGGACGACTCCAACCTCACACAGCATGGTCACAGATAACACAGCTGCTCAGAGCTTCCTGCTTTGCTTGCTTTAGGGAACTTTGTGTAGACCCTCAAGCAGTAATAAAAGTTGGCTCTGTATTTTTGGCTGCAGCTGAGCAGGTTCCATTAAAGGTTTTTTTATGAAAAGATATTCTATCGTTTTTCGCGTGGGGACTGCTAACTGCACCGTGAGAGAGAGCTCAGAGGGGCTCTGAGTTATTCCTCTCTGTCAGGAGCAACTCTAAAGCCCAATCTCATTTCTCAGTGAGGAAGCAATAAAGTGCCCCTGAGTGATTTAAGATACAAATTGACTTGGGGGCTCTACTCTTTTGAGGAAAAAAATACATGCAGAGCTATATGCACCATTTAGTGTGAATGTGGAGCGTTAGCCAGCTTAAGCCTCATACACTAAACACACTTGTTACCCAAAGCCACAGAACAGCAGCTGAAAAAATATAAGGCAAACATTAAGGCAAGAAGAGATTAATATTTATAATCCCTTACCTAAACATTGTGTCAAAGCAGTGTTTAAATGGGACACCTGCTAAGAAATAAATAAGAGAGCCACATCTATGTTGTAGACTTCAGCCAGAAAGTGAAAGCACTGTGAAGAGCATTCTTCAGACATGGCTAGAGGTTAGGTCAGGGAATGGCAGACATTTGCATGCTCTACACTGTGCAGCGCAAAGTAAATTAGACTGTGGCAGATTTGATTTAAGATGTGGAACAGCAAAGGATGATAAAGCAGGTCTGAGTGGGAGAGAAGAAGTGAGATAAAAATGAAGAACTAACCATGGTGGATGATGCCATTCTCCAGCAGAGCTTGACCCAGATGAACCCCTTCCTCTGGGTTGCCCGTTTCACCAATTTCCATCAGCCAGGACACAAATTCACTGGGGGGGAGACACAAAATGCAGGACTGGCACAACAACATACAAGCCTCACTCGCAGACAACGACAAAAATGCACATGAAACCCATGGGAAATTTCCTCACTTCATAAAGGGCAATGTTTGTGATCATTGGAGAGAAAAGACTAGAGAAGAAACAGCCTTTATAACTTTCTACAAACTGCATTTACTCTAAATCAACGTGACTATGGCAACAAACATTACACTGGGAAAGAGGGATGATTTATTTACTGTCCAGGTCCAGGTTTGTTTGTTAAAACAACCAGCAGATCTTAGTTCTAGTTCTTGTGTTTTGTCCAGTTTAACTTTATTTAATTTAGACATACAATATAATAACATCAAATACAGAGGATTTGACTCAAGCTTGGGAATTTCTTGATGGAAAACGCAAGATATTTTTTTTCCTCTCTGCACCACTTACAAGTGGAAAGAGAAAAACAAACCAACCACTAAAGCACCAAAAACAGCATCTGATGTTCCGATGGCCCAAATGAGCTTAATGGGATAATTCTTTGTAATTTAGTGACTCAGTAAAAGAGAGAGAGTAAAGAGAGAGGACTGAACATGACCAGGCAATGCGGCAGCAATCTATCTGATTACGTCACTGATGTCCTGTCTGTCCACAAAAGCCAAACAAACACAACCAGCAGCATGACTGGAATTCTGTGGAGCTCACTTCCAGGCCGTGATGGGGGTGACTGGTGTCAGTGTTGAGCCAAAAGGAGCATTTAAAAAGAAAAGTTTTTAGAGAAACGACTCATTGAACACCCCACCACTAACTTCTCACACTCTTGAACCACTGATTGCTGACATCTTTTCTCTCCAAAACAAACCTCAGGGGGAAACATAAGCCTATAACACCGTCAATTTTTCAACCTCTGTGTCTTAACCGTGGAAGGAGAAACGCCCTGAAAGGGCAGATGATGGAGTTCTCCTGGTTAGTCATCTGAGTAAACCTCTGTAAACAGTTGAAACCTCTATTTGTGACAGAGAAACTGAGCTAATCAGACACCATGGCTCATTACAGACTCATTACATGTCGATAATTTTAGAGCAAGACTACTTGTCATTCGTTTCTAAACAAATCCTATGTTTGTTTGTTTTTTTGCCATTTTAACTTATGGCTTCTATATTTATGCGTTTTTGTTTGAGCTCTTGGGTAAATCAGAAAACTGGAAAGCCGATGTCCTGGATGGCTTTGGCTCAGGTGGCAGAGCACGTTGCCCACAAATCACAGGGCTTGCTGCACCTCCACGTGCCAAAGTGCCCTTGGGCAAGATACTGAAGCAAGTTCCTCCTGGCAGGTAAGCACCTTGCACAGCAGATGTATGTCAGTGTGTGTAAATGGGTGAAGGAAGTTTTTAGTTAAAAACTCTTTCACACCAAACTTTAAATTTTACTGTTACTTATATTTTTTTGTCAGGGCATTTTTTTTAACCTTTATTTAACCAGGCAGTCCCACTGAGATCAAATCTCTTTTACAACGGAGAAACTGTAAAGGAGATTTGAAGCTGAAGTTCAGCTTTTTAGGAAATTAGTATAATCCCTTTCTTTCCAACAGAAGATGTACTACAAAGATGTATGAAATCTGAATATGAAATTTAAAGTTAGAGTCTGTACTGACTGGCTTATGGTAGCAAAAAGTCTGGAAACAGCTGATGCAAGCTTTACAATTATGACGTTTGTTTAATGTGTGCAATCTGTTAAAAAGTCTACACCTGACAGGCTTTACTTGGTTCGCCAGTCAGAAGAAATGGTCGACTGAAACTGGAGTTTTTGCACAAACTAAACAAACAAGATCTAAAGTGTTAATTTGTGAGGTGCTGCTAAATACATTTTAGTGCCTACGGGCAGAGACAGCCAAGCTGTTTCCCCCCGTGCAGTCTTTATGGTAAGCTGAGCAAACTGCCTACTGGCAATAACTTCATATTTAGTGAACAGAAAGCATGGCAACAGATAAAAGGCTTCTTACAGTACTGAAGGCAAGAAAGCACTTATGCATATTCCCCAATTTTCCCTTATTAATACCCATAGTCATGACCTAGGTGCACTTGCCATTTGCTGACAGAGCTAAAGGTGCATTCAATCTAATGTCAAAAAGAAAGAAGAGGTTCACAGAGATGTAAGGCATTTCCTACAGGATGTCCAACCCTTTCAGCAAGGGCTTAAGAGGCTTTTCATTAACATCTGTCATGACAAGCAGCCACCAGACTCCATCATATGTACAAAATGCAAACATGTTGTTTTTTTTTGTTTGTTTCAGGTTTAAAATTGGATGATAATGTAAGGCTAGGTGGCTGTCATATACATTTTCTTTGATGAATTACACTGTTGCAGAAAACTAACCACATTTACGAAAACTAACCACATTTTCGTACCATTTGAAGGGGAGGTGTCTGAGATGCAGAAATAGCCCTTGGTTTTAAAAAGAAAAGTCAAAAAGAAAAGGGGGAGGTGTGGAACAAGAATAATGGCAAGGCATTTCACAATGGAGGGAGTGGGCTGAGCTGAAGCCATAGGCAATGTGGTTTTCATCAGAGACACACGATGCTGGTTTCCATTCACCAATTACGCCTACATGTAATCATCTCCAAAATCATCGCAGACAGGGGAAGTACAGAGGGGCTAGAGATGTACTTTTACCCACAAGTGGTCATCCAGGTGTAAAGGGATAGGTTTTCAAAGGGAGCTTCCCCGAGCTTCTTTCTCACCATATGATCTCTTCAGACTCAACGAGATGACCACATCGGACTAGTGTATGATCCTGCTAATCTTTTCAGCTGACAGATCCATTCCTTCTCCAGACCACAAGGGATCTGGTGTTGTCTGTGTGGACCAAAGGAGAAAGTAACCCCTCATTTTAAACCGCCATGCCATGTA
>VVAS01093247.1:4918-16375 GCA_015103295.1 Ptychochromis oligacanthus | reverse complement strand
CGGGAAATTTATAAGCTTTTCTTTGGTTTTTTTTTTTTTTTATAAACCTGATCTCATTTGTGTCTGCAACTGTGCAAACATCACTGATGGCTCTCCTGTGCTTCTTTCAGGTGCAACACTACATTGTGATTCTGTCCTGGCAGTTTGACACCCACGTGAAAGAGAGCAAAAACTATACAGTCACATCAGGGGTCCTCCAAGGTACCCTTCCTATGTGATTTTCTTTTTTTTTTTTAAGTCTCGTCCATATCATGTTACATCTGTATCATTTAGGTGTTGACATGTGCTGTCTGTTTTCAGCTACAAACCTGACAGCAGGGACAGTGTATGAGGTGGCCGTGTGGGCTCACACCAGCATTGGTGACAGTCCCACCGCCCTGTCACATCAACAGACCAAAGGCAACCAGCCAGAGCAGCCCCTCCTGAAAGCCAGGGCTGTCAACCAGACAGCTGTAGAGTGCAGCTGGACCATCAGTGGATCGCCTGCACAGGTACAACACACACAAACAATATCAGTCGAAAACCACATCAGAGTTTGCACTTGTCCCTTGTTTGATGTATGTTACATTCCCATCACTGAGTTTATTGGGGAAATACAATAGTTAGAATCTAGATTGCACCAGTCAGACGAAAGATTTTAAATACAAGCAAATGAAACATAGAAACAATCAGTCTGAGACTGCATATGCCCACCGAGGCTGAAAAATATGGGGTGGCTGTGGCTCAGGAGGTAGAGCAGGTCGTCTACTAATCAGAAGGTTGGTGGTTTAACGCCGCGGTGCTCCAGTCTGCATGCCAAAGTATCCTTGGGCAAGATACTGAACCCAAGGTTGCTACCGATGCGTGTGTGAATGTTAGATAGAAAGCACTTAGGCATAGAAAAAAGGGCCTGTATCAATGTGTGTAAATGGGTGAATGAGGCTTGTAGTATAAAGCACTCAAGCAGAGTAGAAAAGCGCTATATAAGAACCAGTGCATTTACCAAAATTCACTCCACAACGTACATCAGTTGGATCCAGAATGATATCTGAATGTATTTTAGTTTTGTGATATTTTCTTTAGAACATCAACATGATGTCACTTAGTTGTTGTTCTTTCAATTTAATTTAATTTCAGCTTCTCAAGATATGACGTGAAATGGCAAATTTAGCCTGATCTTGCAATGGTAAAGAATCCTCCAGAAAGGGCAATTATTGAACTTGTTAAATGTTAAGAACTGCCAGACATTTATATGTACAAAAAAAGACTAGTGTGGTATACGTACAAAAATAAATTACGGAATTTATAAAACTTAGTACACATATGCCTGCACAAATCTGTCCTTTTATTAATCACATTCCAAACAAATGTATACTTGTAAAGGTGAGGCAGAAGTTGTGAATACAGAAGTCTGTCATAGGGCTGCCCCCTGAAGGTTAAAGAGTTTAATCATCAAGAACTGGTGTTCTCAGTCAGTCTACAATACAATAACAGCATAAAAATGCACAGGGATAATATTTTAATGATGAATATAAATATAGTTTTACATTCTTTACACACACACACACACACACACACACACATATATATATATATATATATATATATATATATACACTTGTGATACCATGCACCAGAGTTTCAGAGATGACAGTAACCACCTAAGGTGGAGTGATTAGTAAACTCACTGCAACCACACATTTTGAAGGACCACCCCAAGAATTCAATTATCACACAACAGCACTGAAGATGAAAATCACTTTTCCCACATCAGTTATTTTAGAGCAGGCAGGCTGGCAGGTTAGTGCCTGCCTCTCTCATTATTCTAACAAATCCATATGGTAGCCCATCATTATGTGGGTGGTCAGATAAGCCACAGTTCCAATCTTGCATCCTATGCACTGATTTTAAAATGTTCAAAAATATATTCCAATGAATACTATGTTCTGTACTAATACTATAATATGTAATATTCAAACCTTCCTATTGAACAGTCACATCCGGTTTAACTGGCAAAATTCTGAGTCAGACTTAATAATATGAATGTACATATTTTTACCGTAAAGAGCAGCAGCAGTACATGTGCCATCTTTACCTTCAGTTAGAGCTTACTGTGTGAGTGTTTTTCATTGTCACAGTCAGTGGGGATACTGACTTTGAATGAGACAGATTCAGTGTGGCAGCACCCCATGCATTAACTAAAAAAACTTCTTCGCAAAAACACGTTATCAAAAATGTATTTGATGAAATGCGAGTGATTTCAGAAGTTTTTGAGGGTAGTGTTCCTTTTTCACATTTCCTTCAAAATGTCCAAATGGCTGGATTCTCCCACCACGTTTGTTGTATAAAATCAGTAAAAAAAACAGATCGGATTCTTCATATCTGTAATAGAACTGCACTGGTTTCATGCTTACATTCAACTCAGTTTATTGCTTGAAGCAACACCTTATTTGGGCACTTCCGCTTAAGTCAAATCTATTTAAAATAGCTGTAAAAATTTACTGACTTTGCCCTGAGATAATGTTCTAAAATGTTCCCCCTGGAAGTTATACTTCTGCCATCATTTTGCTGTTACATAAATTGCAGTGGAAGTTTTTTGTGTGTGCCACGTCTCTCTCTTATAATGTCTCTGCTTTATTGAGCTGCGGTTTAAAAAGGAACCACATTAATAAACAAAGAGGGCAACTATTCTGTTCATTTCCGATAAGATAAATTATCGTTATCAAGCCATATTAGCTCTTCTCCCTTCAACTTTCTCGTGATTAGCTGCCCCTCGTGAACAGAGCTTTGCGCCACAGATGGCCATATAAGGGATAAGCCCTCTCTTTGACATAATACAGATCCAACCCTGACTTTTTGTCACACAGGGACTGTGTCTAGTCACTGAGTCTATTTCCTCACCATGTTTGGTGTGTGTGTGCAGGTATATGGTGTGTTTTATGCCACCTCCTTCCTGGATCTCTATCGCAGTCCTCATCAGGTGCACACCACTTCCATCGGCCTCACAGTGACTGTAGAAAGCGATGAACAGTATCTCTTCCTGGTGAGTCCTTCCTCTGCTTTTACACACTCTTCCCTACTGACCAAAAAAAAATTCCATCAAGTCTGTCATATACCAATCCAGTACTTTGTTTCATTGTATGAATACCTGCTGTTTCTGAACACTGCACCACGACAAGGGAAACTCGGCCCGTCTTTTAGTCGGTCCCTCTGCATTGTTATTCTGAAAAAGTTTGTTCTGGCATGAAGCCAAATTAGTTCCAGAAGAACAAACGTGTAATATGTGTGAGTCAAATAAAGGGCTAAATCTCCCAGCTAAAAAATTATTCAGTGTTAAGTTTAACGAATTGAAGTGCAAATACAACCATGATCTTCTCCACAGCTGTGCCATCACGTTTGTACTTGAAAGTGGTGTGGGAGGTGTTGCAAGCAGCTGATAAAGCTTAGTAGTGAAAAATAAATTTAAATGCAAACACAGTTTTCAAACTGAAGTTGAATAATAATGAGGGTTTAAAGCAGGCAAGCCAGAGTCCATGGAGCCAGCCTGCTGTGTGACTACAGTCAAAGCTGCTGCTCCTGGTGTGATGGGAAGAGGAATGCTTTCTTGGCACATGTTAGACCCCTTGTACTACAGCATGTCTCATACTGCTTTCATGGACATGACTTTCAGTAGATGGAGTCACCAGCCCTGAATCTGGGCCTTGATGCAGCCTGTCACTTTATCCTCTGACACAAACTGTTTAACTCCTCCCCCTTTAAGGCCCCCGCCCCTTTAAGCTCAATGTATTGTGATTGGCTGCCTCTCTCAAACACAAAATTTAAACAGCAAGCTGAGTGCCCGAGATGACTGCATTAGGGATATCAGCTCTAATTGGTCAAAGAGTAGAAAAAACTGAACTGAAACTAAAAAGCAGAATAGGCCCCCTTCAGAAACAATAGAGTATCAATTTTTAATCAATAAAAATTAAAATGACCATCTTAAGTGGCATTTTAAAAGGTATTAAATTTACAGTATAATAAGATAGCGGAGGAGTCATGTCAAAAAAACAAACATCAAGGCATTAATCTTTATTATCAATATACTTATAAAGTGCCTTGAGGCAACTGTTGTTGTGATTTGGCACTATATAAATAAAATTGAATTAAATTCAATTTGTTTTAATTAATTTTATAACACTGACTTTAATGAGTTCTCTAAATAAGTAACACTGATTGCAGCAAAACTTGAAGCTGTTTATACTGTCCATCAAACCGTGTCTATAACTTACTTTCTGTTACGTACAATGCACCATGATTTAAAAAAAAAAAAAGCATGTTTACTGGATTAGAGTCAGTCTGTCTTTAATCTAATTTCATAATTAGGTAACTACACAGTATGGGTAACATCATATTGTGAGTGGAACTCAGTCAGTAGCCGTGAGCCGTCATGATCTGTGTGGTCTCTGTTCAGGTGCGAGCTGTTGTTCCCTTCCTGGGTCCTCCCTCTGACTACGCTGTGGTGAAAATGATTCCCAACGAGAGGCTGCCACCCAGGAACCTCCACCGTGTGCGAGTAGACAAGACTCAGGCTATGCTGAAATGGCAGCCACCCTATGACAGCCCAAGCAAACCTCTGGTACAGCTTCGTCTCATGTTACTGTGATGATTATGTCAGATTATTATAAGCATGTGGAATGTAATGAAGAAAGTGGGCAGGATTTTTTTATTTTATTTTTTATTTATAGAAAGGACTGAATTTTCCCCACTCAGCTGTGTGTCATGATTGTACAACTTATTAAGTACTTTACATTGCAAACTCTTTAAGTTGTCATTGTTTACATTTAAATGGTCATTACATAGGTTTTTCTCATGTATTAAACTCTTTTTATAGCCAGTATCTGGGCGGATTGTAATGTGACTTAAAAAATGAGATGTCCAGCTCTCGGTTTCTTCTAACAGCATGTGGAGTGACTTCTTTTGGGTCAGATTTTCAGCAAAAATCCAAAACGTTTCATGCTTATTTTTTCCTCCAGAGTGCTTTGCCTCAATGCCTGTTTGTAGCAGACATTTGTTCCTTTGTTTCTTCCAAGTCAACTTTGTTGCCATTATACTGATACTCACGTATACAGTACATCTCTCAGTTTTGAACAACATACATGATGTACAGTAAATAAAGTATAGTCTAAATAGTGCAAGACAGTCATGTGTAACTGTTTTGGCTGATGGTAAATTGCACATGGTATTCGAGCACAAGCTAAATGCAAACATGCGTGCAGCACATGAGCAGTTCACTCAGTGCCCGCAGATGTCATTCATAAAAATGGTTTTTATGTGGTTTGCGCAGAGCTCCTTTAATTCAGCCAATAAAAAAGAATGAGGATCTCACGAATACATTACCAGCTTTCAACAGTGGCTTTCTTTGTGTTGCCTTCTTGTTTCTTTAGACATATGCGATCCACGTGCGGGATGTGATTCGTAAGGTGGAGCGGGACTACAAGCTGACCACCCAGAACAACACAGTAGAGTACCTGCTGAAAGGCCTGGAGCCTGGAGGACGATATAGCATCTCTGTCCGCCTGAGAAACATGAGCAAGGAGGCCAGCTTCACCCTCAGCACAGGTGTGTACCCGTACAGTACACAACACTCAGATAACACAAAGTGAGATCTATTTGCTTAGATTTTGTGACTTACATTAGAAACTTCTGTTGCAGAAAGATTACAAAAATCAAAACACACCAATTCAATTCAATTCAGTTTTATTTATATAGCGCCAAATCACAACAACAGTCGCCTCATGGCGCTTTATACTCTAGGGAAAAAACACTAAAATATTAGACAGAAAACCCCAACAATCACACGACCCCCTATAGCAAGGACTTTGCAACAGTGGGAAGGGAAAACTCCCTTTTAACAGGAAGAAACCTCCGGCAGAACCAGGCTCAGGGAGGGGCAGCCATCTACCGCGACCGGCTGGGGCTGAGGAGAAACAGAAGAGAGGAGAGGGAGACAGGACAAAAGATACACAATGGAAGCTAGCCTTCCATTCTGTTCTGGTATACCCTCTTTTAAATAACAATTAAAATGCCTTATTCGTCACGGCATGGCATACAGGCCATCAGGGAGTTAAACAGATTTCTTCTCCACCGGTGTTCCATCAATAAATAGCAAACTTCCACCTGGGTTGAAAGCAGGATATTACACTGGTATTTGTATAGCACTTCTAATCTAATGCTACAGTCACACTAGGGAATACAGTGGCTGGAGACCTTTGCAACGGTGTGCAATGAACTTGTGATCTTGCTGCCTTCAAAATGGTTGCTTCGAAGACAGGGACCAGGTCTGCAACCACTCACAGTTGGTTGCCATCTTCAAAGACACTTTGGTGCATCAAGATGGTGATAAGACGGAGTCAGCCTGTCAGTTTGGGTCAAGCTGTTTAAGTTACATGCAGTCTATGATAATGCGGCATGTAACTGGGACAAATAAAAAAAAAAAAAATCACAAATCTGTTGCCGTCTACATACATAGAAATTCTCATTAAGCAGAAATTCACAATAACTACTCATACTAAGAGTCCAGCTAGAACCTCATAGATCTGAAACATAAATTCAGAAATTCCTCCACAAATAGTGAGGTAGTTGCTGCAGGACAGCAATTTAATGGGAAAATGAAATTAGGTGCCTGGCAACGTTGCTTTTATATGGGAATATGAACAGAATAAAAGCCAGCTGTTCTTTTTGTATGCTTTTTTTTTAATGTTACAGACTCTCTCACTACTTCCATGCACTTTTATTTTTAGTTTGATTAGTTATCAAAACAAAAAAAAACCCCACAATAAGCAAAGTGATGGATGAATTTGTTGCTGTTGGGTTTTTTTAAAAAATATAGATACACTTATCACAATAATCTCAATATTGTGTTTCTTTTAGTTTGTTTTTTTTAACACGATGACCATGGGGTGAACGTTGTACGTTATTAAAATATAAATAGTTAGTTTAACCAACTAGTATTTCTGGTGCCTACTAGTGAGGTTGGCAGCATTTAATCATCTGGTTGACTGATCGTGCACATTCGTCAACATGACAATATACTCAGCTGTGCTCATTGTGTTCATAACCATACTGATGCCTTTCAGTGCAGAGCAAATGCACCTCCCCCTATGCTTACTTTACATAAACCATGCATGTTAAAGATGTCATTTCCCCGTGCCTGCAGTTCCTCTTCAGGCTCCTGATGCCCTGAAAATTTTGACGGAGAACGACCACGTATTCCTCTTCTGGAAGAGTCTGGCTGTCCGAGAGAAGGGCTTCAATGAGAGCAGGGTGAGATACCTACCACTGACCACTGACACATCTACAGTACTGTTTTTATTTTTATGTTCAGGTATCTGCTCCTTTAAGTGATGATAAGGTTTGAAAGGTTTTCAAGGCTAATGACACTGTTCTTATGTAGTTCTTACAAAAGAATTAGCTTTTCTGTGTAATGATTTTAGTTCTGCTTTTGTGCAGTTTTTATCCTCCACTGACTGTCCTGGTTGCTGTTTACAGGGGTATGAAGTGCATGTGTTTGATAGTGTGACCAACAAGACATCATACCTGGGAAACACCACAGAGACGTACTTCCGGATCAGCAGCCTGCTGGTGGGACACAACTACACTTTCTCTGTCCAGGCCCGCTGCCTGCTCAATGGTCAGCTGTGTGGGGAGCCTGCACTACTGCTCTATAACCAGCTGACAGGTACTGCAGACACACTTTGAGACAGCAGACACATTTAGAATGAACTGTTAAACATTAGTCAAACCTGTGTTGTCGCCATTCACACCTTTTTCATATGTCACCCGGCCTGGAGTCCCATTGATCTCAGTGTAAAAAGAATTTTTAAAAAAAGGAACCCTAAACAACTAAACTGAGTTTATTTGTGGACTCTAAATCAGATTTCTAAACGCAGGGTATCTACAGGTCCTTAAAAAGGAAAACATTTACTGCTAAAAGGTTAAATTGTCTTAAATTCAGTTTAGATGGGTCTTAAATGTTTTTAATCTCATAACTGAAAGTATTTCCAGCACAAATTTATGCTGTAAACTTACTGTAAATTCCCATGTTTAAGAAAAGTTTAAAACCTTTCAAAATTAACTAAAGGTATCCACAGACATGAAAAAAACAGTCCCACTGACTTTTTTACAAAATGAGCTGTCAGCTGAACTTGAATTGGGGCCAGGCTGTACTTCCATGTAATAATAATTTGTACCACAAGATGGTGTAGTAAGTCAATTCAGTGTCCATTCTGCTCTGAGTCCAACATGAGAGGAAGAGGAAACGCTAATAAACGCTGATCTTGCTGTGTGCTTTTTACAGTCATTGCATGTTTATAGCTCAGTTACTGTTAACTATCGGATCTCAGACGAAATATTGCTTTTTTCCTTTCTTACTACAATGCTGGGCAGCTATACCTTTGGATAAAACACTTAGGTAAAATTTTTAGTAGGGAAGAAAAAAGAATACCTTTAAGACTGAGCGGTTTTTGGAACAGGCCCAGAATCCAACAAAAAGAGCACCGAATCAGGGTTAATATCTAACTTAACAGCCTTAAAAGACATCCTAAAAATAGACAAATGCCCTGTGCTCAGGCCTGAGGCCCAGATTGACAGTGGAAATGTTAATAAAGGGATAAACTGATCACCTTCTGTTGAGGCAAGCCACGGCTGTGCAGGCCCACCAATTAAAGAAAAGAGAATAAAACTCTCACTAAAACGTATTTCTAAAGCTGCGTGTCTAACGGCTTCAGCTGGACTGGGGATGTCTGCAGCCCTTAGCCCAAGTGCATCATCTGTCGGAAAGGGTTGACTAATGCTGCATGGTGCCACAAGCTAAAGAGGCAACTGAAACCCAAACCTCCCCTCTGAGAGAGAGCGCTGGGTGAGGCAATGGAGGCAAGCTACATCCTTGTGGAGCAGGAACACTCTTGCAAAAAAGTTTACAGGTATCATAAATCCAAATCCTGCAAATGGGCTGCTAAGTGCCTTTGTCTGACAATACAGTCCAAAGTAAATTGACAGTAAGCTAGGTGGCATGTCTTGAAAGATGGCTTGAAATTTGGCCTTTTCCTTTAGGCATAAAAAGTAAAAAAACAAAAAAAACAAAAACACTGGCGTAACATATAGAGACAGACCGCTGTACCTTCCTGAATGGAGTTTTATTTTAAAATCTAACCTGCAAAAGTCACATACATTTAAAAAGAGAGAACTTATGCATTCATGTTGTAAATGTTCTTTTCGCACCTGTACAGGGACTAGCGATGCCTCCCGCAGTGAGGCCCACTCAGGGGACATGGCAGCAGTGGTGGTTCCCGTGCTCTTCCTGCTGCTGCTGGGAGTGTGTGGAGGCTTGGTAGTTCTCTACCTCCGACACCGCCGGCTGCAGAACAATTTCACCGCCTTTGCCAACTCCCATTACAACTCTCGGCTGGGCTCTGCTCTGCTTTTCTCCTCTGGGGATGAACTGGGTAACAAAGGTTTTTTTTTTTGTTGTTGTTCTTTTTTTCTTTGTAAGTAGAGTGTTAGACCTGGAGAACATCCTTGCTTAACACTGCAGAGATGAGTGTGGAAAAAAACTCCTGCTGCAAAATGTGGTTTGGATGACACAATTGATAAGCTGCTTTTTTAAAAGTTTCCATCTATAATAGCAATTTAGAAGAATTCAGTTAAATCTTCAGCTTTGTGGTCTTTTTAAATTTATTATCGTTGACCCGAACTGCTTAGCTCTTTAATCTTTGTGGCTACTTGGCTGCTATGGAAAAAGTCTATCTGACCTGCTATCACCTTACAAAGCTGTTATAACTAGCATTCATAGACTTTATATAAGGATGGGCGTAGCTTCCAGTACCTCTTAAATTGCTTTATTTCTAATGGTCACCAGGGGGCTACTCCTTCTCTGGTTGCAAAAGATGCCCCATTGTGTAGAAGTGTATAAGAAAATTAACGTACTTCTTAATTGTTCTATTACCTCAGTAAACATATTCCCAATGAGTTTATGTTATCATTCACTGCTTCCAAGTTTTCTTAAATACAGCATGGTGGTCTTTATCTAAATTATTGTCAAATTTAGAGTACAATAGCCAATAAAGCAGGGCATACTTCAGGACATGGCTGCCTTATGACTGACAAGTTGCTGTTATATGAGCTTGCAGTGACTCCTTGTTTCTCAGTCATTTCCACCCCTCTCTGGTCTGGTTACATCTGGTTTATAAAAAAGAAAAAAATATTGTGACAGCCAGAATTTCACAAGCTTTGTTGTTGAGATATAAACAAATATACATGTAATTTTACTTGCTATTGCCATGGCATTTTCTAAGCATCTCTTTTCCCTTTCCTATTCTTCTATAGGTGACGACGATGAAGATGCTCCCATGATCAGCGGCTTTTCAGACGATGTTCCCATGGTTATCGCGTAGCGTGACCTCCCCATTACCCATTTCTCTCTGTTCCCTTCTCTTGTCTTCTTCCACCCTTTAGACCCCTTCACTTCCCGTCAGCGGCGCGGTACGATGGAACGCAGAGCCATCAGGCAGCCGCCATCCCAGATCCATCAGTGGGAATCCACCCCAATTAGCAGGAAACGTGAAGAAAAATGGAAAAGTGTAAAGAGAGAAAGATATTTTTCAAATATACAATGCACTTTTTTGTGGATGCGCAATAACTTATTTTTTATAATGTTAAAAATATATATGGGGTCAAAAAAAGGACTTGGAGGAAGAGGTGGACACTGAAGCAAACTGTGAAGGATTTGGGTTTGTCGAGCGCGTCAGGGAAAGAAAGACCCTATCTGTAATGCAAACTCATTATCCGTAGGAGCGGTACATTGCTTAAAGCCAAAATAAGCATCCAGAGACTGGAATATAGAATGCAAAAAACACACATAAAAAAAACAATACAAATATATAGACTTACGCTGTATACAAAATGTACAAATAAAAAATATTGGAGCAGTAATAGTTACATATTTTGGTAAAAGTACAGTTTGTACTGTGGCAGTATATGTAACATTGGTGCCCCGTGTGAGGCGGTTGGAGGAGTTAACTGTGGATCATGTTTCATCATTTACAGAATCTGAATTGTTTGTCTTGTCGAAGGAACGCCAGTTTGGAAGTTGCTGATTCGTGCAGAAACAAAGTCTTTGATTGACAGCGCTATCAAACAGATCAGTGATTTTATTGACTGGTGGCACCAGGTAGTGTCCTCATAGATAGACTTTTCTTTTCCACCACCAGCACT
Source organism: Ptychochromis oligacanthus (assembly GCA_015103295.1). Taxonomy (NCBI): domain Eukaryota; kingdom Metazoa; phylum Chordata; class Actinopteri; order Cichliformes; family Cichlidae; genus Ptychochromis; species Ptychochromis oligacanthus. The sequence continues at coordinate 5,146 of VVAS01093247.1, read as the reverse complement.
CTGTTTTATGTCAGTAGAGGCAACACATGATTGGAGAATATTCCTAGCTTTGAGGGAGAAAGGCACCCTCCTAAGCATTGCCAAGATCATCCGAATAATTTGTAAATATTGGCTTTTAATATGTCCTCTCCTTGTAATGCTGCACGACATTGTTCTGTAAAATGTGTATTTTCTTTTGTTTTTTTGTTTTTTTTTTTAATATCGTTCAGGACCACAAATTATCGTGCA
>VVAS01093222.1:0-11167 GCA_015103295.1 Ptychochromis oligacanthus | reverse complement strand
AGGAACTTAAAATGACTAATGATTCATTAATCAGCAGAGGGGGGAAAAAAGCAGGCAATCAGTATGCTCTGTATTTGTCTGCATCATCCCAGTCACCATATTGTAATTTACAGACCTTTATCTTTCTGTGATAAAAGGAAAAAGCCTGAGGGAGACAGAGAGAGGGGGAGCACAGGCAGAGCCATGAATTGATATTCAGGGGTGGTTTGTATGTGCGAGTTAGGGCACAGAGGAATGAGCCCGTGAATTCATTATAACGCCGTTTCAAATATTATGATTCAAGCTCACGCTCTCTGGGCCGTTACAGCGGCGGAGAATAGTCCCGGGCACGGAGGGGATGGAAAGGTAACATCTTGGCAGTACGAGCGCGGGGATGAAAGGTGAACGAACGCTGGCAGGCGGGGGGTGGGGGGATCAAACTCATCAGCATGTTCTCGGAGAAATATCCCGTTTTACTCTGCTCTTCCTCCCCCTCCGCTCTTTGCAGAGCAGAGCTTTGTAGAGATGGAACAATCTTATGCTGTGAGGCCAGACCGAAATTTGATTTAAAGAAAGAAAATCGGATTTAGCAGCAAATTCAGAATTAAATGGCCTGTTGACACAAGATATTTCAAAGGGAAAGAAAAGAAGAAATGATTAAAGTTAACTGGTCTTACTAGTGGGTTTGCACATTTTAGCCCATTAAATGTGAATCACATCTGTTTTTAAAAGTACTTCAGATCTCTTTTCCCATCATCATCCATCAGGCTGTACATTCCTGGCAGACATTTGTTTGTTTCATTTCTGAAAATCACTGTTTCCAGACCATTGCATCGCTGCCAACTTGTCGGGTTGGATTCAGTGATTCAGACAGGCGAGGTGTGGGTGGAAACAGAGGCAACTGTACAGGTTACTGTAAGTCAACTTAGACAAGTAATTCAACAAAACAGCTCCCAAATCAACAATCCTCATATCAGTATAATAAATATTAAGTTAGCCACTACAAGCAGTCTTTACAGTGGTGGATCTGTCAGTCACCTCAGCCCAAACAGAAGATGGTCTGTCAGCCCTATTTGTCATCTGATTTTCCTGCGTGTACCATGGCATCCATATTTGTTTCTGTTGAGTTTGCTAGAAATGGCTGTTTCAGTCACAGACTGTATGTAAAAGATAGCCATAGCAATCGGTCTCTCATTTCAAAGCCTCAGGTTCTTTGAAAACAAAGAACAGTAGATATTTGTCCATGACAAGGTAATCACTACCTAAATTATATGCTACTTTAATGTCTATTTACACTTACAAAATCAACACCCATCTGTATAAACTAAAACTTGAAACTAGTGACTGAGACCACAAACTCATCAGAAAAGCGAAAAGAAAGCTGAGGTTTTGAATCAAGTATGGCGTAGGGCCATTTTCCCATTGGCGTCTATACATTCAGACTTTTGATGGCCATTTGCAAAAAGCAGGTTTAAAGCACTTTGGCTTCCCTTTTCCAACCTATAATCAACATCCATCTTTTATATACACTCTATGGTTTCCAACTGCCCATCATTTATGTATGTTTTTCAATTTGTAAAAAAAACCCAAAACAAAACAAAGAGAAATATAATATGGGACACAAGAAACATAATTTGAAACTTCCACTGAAGTTCCTGCTTTGTTGGAGAGAAAAAAACTGATGGCTGTAATAACTTTGATGGGTGCAAAGGAGAAACTGAGAGGGCATTACTTCAGAGAACCAAAGTAAGCATTTGGAGAGGAGGTCAGGGTAGATGGATGGGTTCTCAAAACGTCTTCAGTTTCTCGTTTCACAATCTATTTTTTACCATGATTGTTGGCTGTTTACTACTGTGACCATGAGCGTTGTAGTCCTCTGTTTTAACCCTGAACTTTCCTAAGGTTAACCAAACAGATGTGAAAAAAAGCACTATAGTCAAAATCAGGTTGAAGTGCTTGCTCAAATCATAGTGCTCTTACATAATACATGTGTCTCAGTCTATGTGTCTCCAGAAGTCTGTCTGATACCCTGTTATACTCTATGCACAAGGTGTTGGGCCCACAAAACCCCTCCACTTTGAAGTCTCTCCAATTTGAAATTCATAGAATTGAGCTGAAACCCATGGCTGCCTGGAAGGAAGGAAATCAATCTAAAAACTGATGGAGGATCTTAAAAATGATCAGCAGGGCTGAAAACTTTGACAGACTTTTAGTCAGTGAGCTAATACATGAAACACTTTTCATGTATTACCTATTGGGGTGAGTGTTTATGTGGGAAATTTGGTCATTTACAACGAGAAATAGTTTGACAGTGTAGCTAACAACAGCTTTAAAGCCATTCCTTCAAAGTGTAGCTTTAAAGCAGCGTATATAACTGGCTGATTAAATCTCTTAATGGATGGTTTTCCAGCTGCAACTGTCTAAAATCCTACTTGAGACTGATGATGCGAGTTGAGATGCTGAATGTTACGCTTTCATATTTTTTTTAAAAATTCTTGCAAACACCTGCTAACTTTTTTTTTTTATCCTTAGTTATTCGCCCTCATAAGTTTTTGTTATCTTTGAGATAAATAAGACATTCTGCGTGCCTATACTTTTCACCGCAGTGTTACTTTTCTTTCTCCATATTTAGTCACTTTATTTGAAGTCTTTGTGAAATGTTAAAATGGGCTCTGTGTTATGTTAATTTGTTCCTCCTGCAAAGTCGACACACGGGGAACAGATGAGACGGGGCTGCTCTGCTGAGGGCTTATCCCAAAAGCACTGTGTCCCTTTAAAGGCGGAGACTAAAAAGAAAAGTTTTTACTTCAGTGGCACAGATGCAGCCTTTCAGCACCTGCCGGGAAACACAGCAGACACATCAGATGCGCTACATCTAGTGATGGCAGGGATCGTCCTGTACTTGAAATATCAAAGCTCGGATCCACAGAACAGCCAACGTGTCTCTCAAAATGTTGCAGAGCAAGATGCTCAACCCCCAAATGACTCACTCAGTGACTCATATTGCAAGAAACATTCATCAAAACAACTCATTTACTCTTAGATTGTGCCTAAAATGTCTTTTTTTATTTCAACAACGAAAATAATTTCCCTGGATTTTATGGAAATCTGTCTACTTAACTTAAAACAAGGGAGTTTAGTGTGCTACAGAAAGAACCAGATTTATAAAAGAAAAAGGAAATAAGGTGATTTGAGTTGAAAAAAAAGTGGCAAGATTTTTTTTTTTTTTTCGCTTGTTCAGAGAATTTTTCTGTTCAGTAATCAAACTTTAAGATTCCTATAGTTTGCTATGCAATGGTTTTGCCTAGATACTTTTGTGTCTCATACACTTTGCTGCTTCAGTTTTTATTTAGATTATATTACGATATAGTGAAGAACAATCATAAGCATTTCATAAGTTTCAAAGAATTTTAGTGGCAAATACATTTCACAATTTTGCAGAGCATCAGTATTTACTTTGTTGACCCTTCCTCTTCTATAACTTCTCCAGTTCTCTGTGACATGCCAAATATCAGCTTCTAGGCCAAATCCTGATTGATGGCAATCCATTCCTTATTAGTGCTCCAAGTTGATCACAGTTCTGCTTTTTAAAGACTGACCATAGGTTCTCAACTGCTTTTTAAGGATTGACCATACTAAAAAAGTCCTCAAAGACCAACTTCTTCCAACAATCCAGGAGCAATGTGGTGGCAACCTGTGTGTTTTCCAGCATGATGGAGCATTATGTCACAAGTCAAAAGTGATAACTAAGTGGCTTGGAGATTTGGATCCTTGGCCAGGAAACAGCAGATCTTAATCTGACTGAGAATCTGTAGTCAATTCTTAAAAAGCAGAAGCCCGCAAACTGTCATCAACTTGGAGCTCTAAAAGGCAGAAATAAATCACCATCAATCAGGATTTGACCCATATCCATTATGTAACAGAGAACTGCAGAAGTTATAAAGAAGGGTCAACACTTTAAATACTGATTGTTTGCATTTGTTTGCCAATGGCAGTCTTTGAAACTTATGAACTGTGTATGATTGTTTTTCACTATATCATAGAAACATGTAAACAAATAATATAAATACAAACTGAAGCAGCATGAAACACAACTTGTGCCACTGCCAAAACCTTTCGCCATAACAGTAGAACTGAGAATTTACAGAAACTGCATCAATATTACTCAGATGAACTAGAATGTTAGCATGTCTGCACCTCATGGTGGACTTAAAATGACTTTAGAATCAGACAGATAGGTTGGTCTCTGGTGATCGGCTAAGAAAATTGAATCTCCTCTCTAGAGTGGAAGCAGTGTCAGACTGGATGGGAACAAGTGAACATTTCTTTCTGATATCAAGCTACTCTAACTCTATTTGTAGCCCATACCTCTACCTAAAGTTTATTTTGTGCCTAAACCCAAACAAACAGAGGCAAATAATAATAATAATAATAATAATAATAATAATAATAATAATAATAATAATAATAATAATAGTACCCATGCTATTTCTATACTCCAGACCGATGGATGAGGTCAGTCAGGGTAACAAGTTGATCAAAATCAACATCTACTCAAAGGGAAGTGAAGTTATCTGAAAACTGAGAAAATGTGAAGTTAAACCATGTGTTTTGTAGGTAATGGGTTAAAACATAAAAAAAAAAAAAAAACATATTGGGGTGTTTCTTCAACTGATGCCAGGACAGACAGAGAACCACCATCATCTCAACCTCATCCTCTCTTCTTTCATCATTCAGTGCAAGTACATCAAAAAGCTCCCAGTTTCAGTTTTTCAAGAGTGAATTAAATATTTACACAGGAAACTAAAAGGGAAAATAAGGAGCACAAGGAATGAAGGACCTATTCTTTCACTTTAATCGGCATAGGTGTGTCTTTATTTTCTCTTTGGGCTGAACTTTGTGCAAAAGTTTTCCTTCATTTGTCTGACCCCACCCTCTAACAGCCAGATGTTGGGTTTTGGTTCTTGTGTATTTTGCTGTGAAGAAAAACATTGCTGCAGCAGAAATACATTAAAGGAAGTTCCTTTTTTTCTTTTTTTACAGTGTACAGTTCCACTAGAGTAGAAGTAACTTTTTATAATCAAATTTAATATATTATTACTATTATTACTTTATTTCGAGTGCTCTTTAAAACTATTATTTATAACCATGTGATATTTCTGCAAATGTACATTTAGTTTAGCGAAGAACAAAATGAAAAAGGGGACTAAAGCAGTGTTATTTTAGTTTACTTCCTTAAAAGGTTTTAGTATTTTTTTTTTATATTGCTCTAGCTTATTTATGTTTCTTGGCAAAACATTTGGTTTGCCACCACAATAGTTCGCTTTGAGGAGACGCAGTCACCATCACTTTCTGTTTACTGTCAGTCTGAAATCTGTATGTCGGGGCTCCGAATGCATCTATGCAGATCTTCTTTATAGCTACAACAGACCTGTTCGTAGGGTCTGAGACATTCTGAAGTCACACATTATGATTTAACTTTTACTCTTTGCCCACCATCTGGAGCCAGGAAATCCTAATTCAGGCAAAGAGGGAGGAGTCTGAGTGGAGCTGAGAAAACTGAAGCTTTAGTTGAGCTGGAGACATTCACCTTTGTAGTTAAATGAATTAGTTTATATTGGCTTGTATGGCTCTGTTCTGACCTCCATGTGCATACATTTTAGAGCAGCAGCAAAACCTCCTGTTACAGAGCAGATGTTACTAACAGCAGATATGACACTGGTTAAGCCAGATACAACATGGATTAAAAGCTGCAGTGGAGGTAGGTTGCAAAGTGGCTTGCATGTGCAGTAATTATGAGCAGGCTTAATCAGATTAAATACTGAGCCCTATATGAGACATCTACTTCAAAGCAAAGAAGGGCATCAGCTGAGCCATCAGCTGCTATAGGCTGGCATTGCAGCTGAGCTTGACTTTGGGGCATGCCTGAGCCAATGCCAAACAACTGAAAGTGGTGCATTCAGGGAAACTATTTCCTTATTTTCATTATAGTACAATAATTCCAGAACCTTTTTATTTTTAAATGCATTTTTTTCTTCTCCAGTTAGTGTCATTGGGTTGGTTGATACTTACCTGCAGACTGATGCATCACATGCTTACATATCAGGGATCGTTTAACATTGACTGCCAGTACTGGTCAAACTCTGATTGACATGTGGTTTGTGCACACAGTCATTTCTTTAATAAGGGGCATATAATGAGTTCTTCTCAGCTGTCTGAGTGTCTCTGAATGCACCACCACAAAGAGTGTTGTAACTGCTTTCAGCTGCATTGCCGGATGATGTCAGCATATCTTTACCCACAAAGGTGTCATTAAATGGCAGCCTGGAAGGCAGGAAATCAGAGTAAAAGCTGACGCTCTGCAGGAAAGTAAAGTCTGTGTTCTTTGTAGTTAATGGACTGAAACCGGCAGAAACACACCAGGAAGATCCTGTGAAAACACCTCATCCTAGACCGGTAAAGGCTCCTTGTGAACTAGTCCGGTGTCGATTGCATGAAACTCGGAAACACCAAGCAGACTTGATAAGGTGGAAAGTGGCTCAGCTCAGCTCCCGCATTTCAAAGGGAAGCTCAACTTCATTAACTTCTTTCTTTGGGCGCTTCACTCCTGTGTGGGAAACATTGAGGATCAAAAAAGGGACAAATTACATGGTGAAAAAAATCAAATAAAAAAAGGAGGGTTAAAAAAAAAAAAGGAAAAATAAAGTTGGTCAGGGATGTGGTGACTCTGAAATAGGCCTGGTGTCGTGTGAAACCGACTCTCTCTGCAGCAGAGACAGTTTGAGGCCAACGGCTTACAAAAAGAAAATAATGGTGTAGAAAAAAAAAGTTTAAAAAAAAATGATGTGGACCTCATCTCTTCAGGGTGAAAGGGGCCAAATTAAAACGACCCTTATCTCCTCTCACACAGACAATTACTTCATTTCCAGAACATCATTGTTGGACAGAGGAGCAGACAGATGGACGATTCTGAGTAAATACATTCGACTTCATCCTTTAAAAAAAAGAAAAAGTCCAAGCCTAGAGTCATTATAACCAAATTAGCTTAGTGACTGCAATATTTAAGAGTGTACATTTTGTTCATTTGAATGAAGGGGGGAAAGTGGATGATGATGACAAGGAAGACGAAGTAAAGCGAAGTTTCTATCCACAATGTTGTATACAATTGCTGGTTTTGTAATGCACTGTAGAACAGTCCCATGGTCCTTTTTTATAGAAATGTTATTTCAATGGTGCATTCTTTTTGTTTGATAAATAAAGTTTTGATACAAAAACAAACGCAGTGTTTGTGTCAGATTATGCATCGCATAACTGAATGTGTGTGTTTGTTTGTATGTGCTTGTATAATAGATGTTATGGAGACTTAAAAACTGAGTCCCCATAAAGTCAAATACAGAATTCGAGGGTGAGACTTAACCTGATGCATGAGGCAAGGCTGTGTAGGATTCAACGGGAGTCTGTCATAGCCTATTGTACAGTTAGTGTCAGAATTATCCATCAGGCTATTGTTAGAAAAGAAATTGTCCTTAACTGTAATATGGTGAAGATAATCTGCTGGTTTCAGCTGGCAAAAATATCTGCAATCTGTCAAAGCTGCTGTCATCTTATAGAGCATCCTCCAGGAGATCCAGGACATCTTACAGTGTGGTGATGAGGTGACAGAGTTATGGCAACAATGACACGCGTCTCTCACTACCAATTTGCACATTTGGATGCCTGTAAAGGACCCTTCGGTGTCACATTTAAGCATCATTTTTTTCAACATGCAGGGATAATGATGTGAAGGGACATATTTTAATCCAAACTATGATCCTACCGCTTAACCAAGTAGTTTTTGGTACTTTGAGCTGTTTACGGTCCCTCTCACTCTGAACAGCTCCAAATATGACGCGAACCACCAGGGGTGAACTGAAACAGTAATTCAGGCTGTGAATTTGACTCTATCTCAGGCCACTTAAGCAAACCCTGTGTGTTATTTAGGGCTGTCATCATATCAGATTGTGTCTATGTGATTAAAGGAATTCACTATAATTATATTATTGGATATCTAGTACTGAAAAAAGAATAGTGCTATTAATAAACTGGGTTGTTGGCCTGTTTTTGGCAAATTAATTGAGCTCAAAATAAGAGTAAAAGAAGGTGAGATAGTCTGCATCCATAACTGTATGAATAATGTACAAAAAGGACAACGTTTTTAGGATATTATTGACATATTTCATTTAATTTCTTCAATACTCATAGGCAGAAGTAAAAGTGGGATTTGGTAGGCAGGGGAAGCCCTGTGATCAGGTATAGCGGTGCAGTGTGGGGTAAACAATTACTTAAAAATAAGTCACATAATAATTTGTATTGTGAGCTCCAGTAATTTATTTATTCATGTATTTATTTTTGTACAGGCTGTGATCAGCTGACCTGTGCTCTTTGTGGGTTTAGCTAACTGAATCCAACAACATAAGCAGATGTTAGACAAGTTATATGGCTGATTTCCAACCCCTAACAGGATAAAGCTAGTATAAAAGGTAGAATTTGGTGAGTGAACCTCATCAGCATCATCAGCTTGAATTTAAACTGATGTTGGCTACCCTTGATGTAGCCTAACACTGACCATGAACACCACAGCCTGCTCTGCACAAGTCCAACATTGTGCATAAACTTCACCACAGCACTGCAAACTAACCAGTTTAGCCTGCACCATGCAACCTTTGAATAACACAAAGTCAAGTTGTTTTGCAAGACCTTTCACAAAGACGTAACTTCAGCAATCATCTATAGATCCAGTACCTGATTAAAAGACTCTGAAATGAATCAGGACGTTACAAATAAGCATCATATTTCCAGTTTCTCTCCTGCCCTCTGTTACTTACACCTTCCTCATGTCACACATGTGACACACATTAACATTTTTTTCCCTCTCCTTGGGAAAAACAGCAACTGTACATTAGCTAGCAGACACATTTTTTGACAAACTGTACAGAAGCAGTTTGTGTGCTGGGTGATGTTTTCAAGCTACTTGAAAAGGTGCATTTGAAATTACCTGCCACCTAAAAAAGGTTACTGTGTTTATGCACACAAATAATTAACCTGTCTATCAGATTAAACTGCTCATTAATTGAAGGTGCTAGAACACTGTTCCAGATTGTTTTGGCCCACTTTAACCCCTGTCAGTAGATATCAGTGACTTCCCTAAGGCTAGGATTCCTCCACTACGTTTATCAGGGAGGAAAGTTATCCAAATAACGAATGCAGAAGAACTGGGACTCACAGACAGGCCTGTCTGAACCTGAGTTTTTAAGGTCTACTGAGGCTACAGGTGCACTTTCAAACCCTCACCAGGAATACACCACTCCGACACTAAAATACAAAACAACTAGCCAGCATCTTTTAAACAGGGAATGAGATACAGAGTGAGAGCAAGGTTTGAAATGATCATCTTTGTAGTCAAAGATCAAGCTAAAGTATCAGAAAATCCAACACACACACACACACACTGACGTGGTGTCTGACTGGCAATCCAGCATTTAGCTAATGTGTCTTATTTATTCTCACTCTCTCTCTTCTCCACCTTTCCTTAACCATTTGTTACGCCAGGACTTGTCTAACGTTATGTGTAGAGAAGCAGGTACACACTGTGTGCCTTACAGAGACAGACGGGCATGCACATGGACCCTGTGGCTGTGGCGAGAGCATACGGTCTGTAGGTGACAGAGTTGTGACTGATAGGTGGATACTGAGGTGTTCATCACCTCATTCCTACTTTTATAATATCGCTACTGAAGTTCACACCAGGCAAAAACAGCTGTCAGACAACAGGGAAATGCCCCCTGCTCCAGATGGCCAGTCTACCATTACAGACCACATTCTCCTGGTTGACAAACTTACTACACCACCACCTCTCTAATGCAGACTTTATCGCTCTTTCAAAGAGGATAACGAGGTGCATCGAGGCACCGACACCATCTGAAGGAATGGCAGTATCTGATGCCCTGGTAGGAACGCGTGTTAAAGGGTTAGGCTTAAAAAGGCTTAGCAGTGCAGCATGTCATACGGGAAACCAGTTCAAAAGAGCAGGTAAAGTAACTGAGTTCAAAAAAAGACTCCCCCCAGGGGGCCTCGACACAGCTGGAGCAGGCAAATGTGCCAATTATTACCATAAGGCAAGACTGCATTATGATTTTCAATCACTACAGCAAGGCAATGAGGAAATGTGTAGCTGTTAACAGTTACATCATCAGTAGTAAACCTCATCATGGGTTATATGGCCAGTAGTAATTACCTGGAAGAGATTTTAAACAAAGTCTTATTTTTTCTGCCTTTTATTTAGCTTACGCCATAACTAAGACAATTAAGGTGCGCTGTTTTAACTCAAACCTTGATCTTTCATTGAACCTGTCTAAACCAAAGAAAGGTGAAAAATATCTGAGCTATATTATGCTCCTATTAGTCATAGAGAATAGGGATCTGTAAGGAGAGCTACAGGTATAGAAACATTACATCACTGTCTCTTAACTATGCTAAATAAGACATTTGCCTCTGGTCTTACCTGAATGTGGAGAGGGTCACACCTGTCTGAAGAAATTTGGAACATCTGTAGAGGAATTTTCCAAGTTTAAGGACTCTGTGATGTTCTGATACTCGTGCTGTGTTTAGTTTTTGACATGACTTGTCCGTAACAAAAGAAAATTAATGTAATCTAGAAACTTTTTTTTTTTTTTTTGGAAACAAGTCCCTTGTTTTTGCTGGTGCCTGGTAGGATGTAATATGCAGTTACCACCAGAAAGTGGCAGTAATGCACCTACAAGCTGTTTGCCTACCAGCATTAAACAACAAAAGTAGAAGAAGAACATGCTACCAGCTACCTGGCCTCAGAGCAGATAAGTTTGCCCGGTGCTGTTTGAACAGGTGAAACATGCAAAGCCAAAGACGACTACAGCCATCAAAGAGTTCTGTGTGGAACTCCTGCAAAAAAATGAATAAAAACAAGTTCCAGTGTAAACTCCACCAGGTAAAGCTTTGAACAACAGTCAAATAGTTTCCTGTGAAAATCGGATAGTAATTTTGCTTGAAATGCCAATCACATGAGCTACAGATTAAGAATATTGTTAAAGTGAATTTGTAGCATATCATTTAATGATATGCTACAAATATGCTTCAACTACAGATCTCACTACAGAAAGTGAGATCTGTAGTT
>VVAS01093220.1:3796-14186 GCA_015103295.1 Ptychochromis oligacanthus | reverse complement strand
TAGTGAGACCTGCTATGATGTATGGTTTGGAGACAGTGGCACTAACAAAAAGACAGGAGGCCGAGCTGGAGGTGGCAGAGCTGAAGATGTTAAGATTTTCATTGGGAGTGACCAGAATGGACAAGATTAGAAATGAGTACATCAGAGGGACAGCTCATGTTGAGCGGTTTGGAGACAAAGTTAGAGAGGCAAGGCTGAGATGGTTTGGACATGTGCAGAGGAGGGATAGTGGATATATTGGACTAAACTCCTGAACAGAGCTTTTCCTCTCACACTCTGATTTATCTGCAGCAGCTGTGTTACTTTCATTCTGCATTATGTGTGTAACCTCTTCATATTTTTCTAATATCACAGTTTGCTCTTCCTTTGTAAAATAAGCCGTTCAGCTGCCGGTACATTAATCACTGTGATTGATCACATGTTGCTAACGCTGCCCCTTTCATGTGAACGCTCGTACCCAGATCGGGAAACCTGGGTTCACTCAGTGAGCTGATAACCAGCTTCGTGTGACCACTGATCCTGACTCCTGATGTGAGGTTAAGTGGATCCAAATAACGGAAAGATACTCTGGGTGTGTTAAACCTGATTCGGATTCTCTGAGCATCACACAAATGTTAAATTTAAACTGGTTTGGATCAAAAAAAAAAAAAAAAAAAACAACATAGCCACTTATCATTATCATCTGAAAACTATACGTAACCATTTATTATAATTTAAAAACAAATCAGTAGCAATCCTCATCACATGTGATTTTCAGCAGCTCTTTGGGGTTCTACCAAAAATGAAAATGAAATAAATGTAAAATCAAATTAAAGTTCTCCAGTGAAAAATGGAGACTCTGAATAAAAGCACATAAACCTCATGTCTGCTGCGTCTTGTACAGTTTGGGTCATGCATCCATGAACCTCAGCTCCTAAAAACAGATCCAAAGTGGTCTCTGATCACACAGAAGCTTCTCATGACTCCAACAGTTAACACCTGATAGAGTAACAGTGAGCATTTTAACACTCCAACATGTTAGATATTACCAAACACTCAACTAATTTCATTTTTACTATCTGTTGAAACTTTGTCTCATGGTTATTGTTTATGTAAACTTTATTTATGCATATGAACGTGTTGCTAAGTCAGCAGACGAGCCGATGGGTTCTGGTGTTAAAACTTTAAAACATAGTTAATCTCACCTTATTACTATCACTGTTACTATATATTAAAATTATAAAATACAGAAAAAAATAGGAGCAACACCAAATAAGGATTTTTATCAGTATACATAAACATAATCATTAAATGTCACTAACACCAACAGTCAAACACAACAGCACTGGAACATGCACTCAGTAAAATATGGCTCCACATCGCCACCTATTGGTGGCTGGACAAAACTACAACACAATCACTACACACCTGTCTAACTAGACAGTTCCCTCCCTTGTTTTATTGTCCTCTTCACCACCTCTGTGCTAACAGACCCAGCACAGCAGAGACAAGACGCTGGGGTCACATATGAGGACATGAACTGCATCTAAAGTGAGGTTTCAAACTGATAAGTCTTCGTATTTCCACTATCCTCTCCTTACAGTGTCTCTCACACACAGACCTCTGACTGCAGGTAAGTACATAAATTTAAGTCAGGCTGGTTACAGTTTAACCTGAACGTGACTCGGTGTGCAGCCGGCTGGTGACTGTCAGACTGCGGTCAGGCAGATGTTTGACAGCATCTGTTTGCTAAGAGCCAAACATCTGTTCTGTCATAGTTTTTTCATTTCGGGATATCACTTCTATCTTGTTTCTAAATGTTTAAACGTCTCTCATCAGTCGTGTTCATTGTCTTGTTACGTCTTGTTGTCTCTTCCTGTTTTACTGTGGTAGTCAGTTTTCTTTCGTTTCTTTGCTGGTTTCACTCCCTGTCTTTCTCTGGTTTCCTGATTGTTTCCGCCCGCTCCCTATTACCTCCTCATGTCCATGTATGGCCCTGTATCAGTTCGCTCTGATGTCCTTCCTGTTTCTGAATGGGTGTCTTCTCAAGCCTTGAATGAAATACTGTTTTTGTCTTCCTGTTGAGTGTTTCCTTATTTCAGAACATATCTGCTGGATTTAGCCAACAAATGCTGGCAAAACCTGTTGCAATGTTCACTGGAACTGTAAAACTGAGCAACTATGCTTTAATCCCCACTCTCCCTTTCCTGTTTCCTGGTTAGCAATGTGATGAATAAACTGTTCCTGCCGGCAACCAGAGACGTTATAGTTTAGTGCCTTTATTTCAACCTGCTCTGCCTGTACTTGTCTGCACAGCGTAGCTCATAGGACAGTCAGGTCTGATGTCATACTGACGTTTTCCAGGTTGGAAAGGTGAAGGTTTGATGTTACACGTGTGAGGAAGCAGAAGAGCAAAGAAGGCCGCTGTAACTTCATCTGGACAAGTTGGAACGGGTAAGAAGGCTTTCGGGAGACATTAATGTTAATAATGTCCAATGAATGAAATATTTTATATTGTAATTCATGATTGTGTAGCTGTGTAGACAGAAAAACTTTGAGAAAGTTTAACATGATCTGAGTTCTCTGAGACTCATTTCAAAACAACCATTTTTAAGGGCGAAATCGAGCGTGCCAGGACTCACCTCACAAATTCCAACACAATGTTTTTGTTCTTTTTTTGAGAAAAAAAAATCCACTTTTACTTATTTAGCTGATTTATACAGCAAAGTTTCCCCTGTATCACAGACTGTGGGGATATTTTTGTGTGGTATATTTGAAATTTACATTTAGTAAATACGATTTGCAGCCTAAAATGTCTAATGCAGTGATGGTTTTAATGTCGTGTCTTTCCAGCGCTCCTGGTCAAATTAGTCAGTGCATGACTGTAAATGTTCAGCTGTGTGGAGGTAGAAAGGCAGGCTGCAGGACAGAAGAGTAACTGTAATAAACTTACAAATGCAGAAAAACAGTTAACGGTGCTGAGGAGCAGAGGCAGGATGAAAACCCAACGAAAGGAGAAACAAAATCAAAGAACTGAATACACAAAGAGGCAGCTGGAGACAGGTGAACGAACGGACTGACAACTGAAAAGGGGAAAGGAAGGACTATAAATACACATGACGTTATGATACGGAGTTTGCATGCAGTAATCCAGTGCACTGCTGCCTTTGTTAAGACTTTTCAGGACTGAAGTCAAATTAATGGTAATCCAAAAGGCTGCCAGTACAGCAAAGCTTAAACTTAGGATGTAAGTAACACAAACTGAATTACTGTAGACCTGATATGCACTTTCATATAGCTCATAATCTTTATTTAGGCCTATAAAGTATGCAAGCAGCCGACTTCATAAGAAGCAGATTTAATTACAGCAGTGTAATGTTCATAATTCACTCATATTGTCAAAGGTTCAAAGCATATCAGCAGGTTATAGCGTAAAATGGAAAATGCACTATTGAATAACATTTACATGAATGATCTGTTACTTGTCATTTATGCTGATTGTTTCTTTAACAGTTTCCTTTCATAAAGCGTCATCCCCTGTCTTTTATGCTTATGGAGGTAATAAAGGAAGCACTGAAGCAGCTTTCCTTAGTATTTAGAGAACTTGACCAGCTCTTATTATGCCGTGCAGATACTTCAGGGTCATGTCACTCAGTTGGAAACTTTCCTAAGCAAAACTGAAAAGCTGATTGCAACCACAGACAAACAGGAAGGCAGACAAACAGAAATATAAGGAAACACATGGGGTACGGGGAAAAGGTGAGAGCACTCAAACAGTAAAACCCACAAGAACCAAAACTAAACGAACGAAACCACAGACCATGACGTGTTCTTTAAAGGGACTTTTGGAAAATGTTTCAGTTTTAAACAGTTTAAAACTTTTCCAAAAATAATTAAAGCAATTATCAGAATATCTGACTTTACGTTTATGACATCTTTGAACTCTGTGGAAAAGCTATAAACAGAGCTTGTAATGATGTGCACTGTACTTTCATGTAATACCAACTGTATGTTTCCTTTAATTAACAAGGAACGTCATTAAGAACACATTCTTCTTTACAATGGCAGCCTGGGAAAAGGCAAAGCCTCTTGAGGAATTAGGGGTAGGACTAAAAAAGAAGTATCAAAAGTTAAAAAGCAGCACAGAAACATTTCAACACCCCCACTTGGAAAACGCTGCCCCCTCGTGGTGAAAGTATTGGTTAGGTTCTGAAGAAGTTAAAACAGAAATACTTTTAGAAAGACTTTCGCCTTATTTACTTTAATTCTGACAAATTTTAATTTTTTTTTTTTTCATTTATCACCAACTTACACATGTCAGTATCAATGAGAATGAAAGCACTTGATATAAATCTGTTAGTTTTCACACACATGAATTTTTTTTGTTTTGTTTTGTTTTGGGGGGTTTTTTCCAAGGGAACCAGGAAAGATTTCATCAAATCCACTACTTTATTTTGACAATAAATAATTTCTCAGCTATCGTTTCTAATGGAAAACTAGGTAAAATAAACAAATAAATAAGCAGGTTTATTCACTTCATCATAAGCAGTAGGACAGGCATTAAATGTCTTATATCATTAATTCACCTGTACACCAAAATTATGTAGTCTGTTGCCTCAGTAGTCTTCACTGTGGTTCTGTGCTAAGTTAAATAATGTAGGAACCTTGAGGAAGGCCAAAGATAATTTCATCCATTTGTGTACTGTAAACCAAACTTTTACTGAGAGGTGACAGTCAGTCCTTGCATGTGTACCCTGACACTAGGTTCATCCACCTCCACCCAACTCCAGGCAACACCAGAGCAGGTTAGGGCAGAGTGCTAACAAAGAGAACAACAGGAGCCACGCTTCTCTTTGGACCTGCACCTACAAGGCTTCATAGTTCAGACCTGATCAACAGAATCCCAATCCAGTCAACATCTCGACAAACAGACTGAAACCACCAGGGCACATCGTAGCATATCATAGCACATGGTAAGAATGTGGACACTCACCATACGTATACATTTGTTTCAAACATTTAAATGTGATCACTTTAATGCTTAGATTATTGGGTTCCACGCCTCTTGGTTGAGTTATCAGTGGTTAATCATTTAAGAGCAGGTTAATAGTTTTAACTATTTTTCCTTCATTTGAAGGTTGTGCCCCAAATATTTGAGTTTTCTGATAATACAGGGGAGGGAAGCCTCTGCATTAATGTTGATGCTGCCCGTGTGAGGCGTGGTAATAGTGACAGTAAATCATAACCCCTACAATAACCAAGCTCATTTTTCACCATCTCTGTGCCCTTTTACATCCACACATCACAGTGAAACTGATGAATCTACACTGGGTTACCCCACAGTAAATATTTGTACAACAACAGTAACATATTTATAAAAAACATACCATTCATGTTGGGTCTTTTGACTATCCAGGAAAGCCCTAAGACAACCTCTAAAGAAGCTCTTTGGCACATTCTGGAGGATTTAACAAATAAACAGTTCAAGCACTTTAAGTGGTTCCTGAAGGAATGTGACGTGGATAACGGTTTTCCAGCCATCCCAGAGGCCCAACTGGAAGGGGCAGACAGGCAAGACACGGTAGATCTAATGGTTCAAAGATATGGCTATGCTGGAGCTCTGCGAGTAACCACAAAGAAATTGGTGAAGATCAGCAGGAATGACTTGGTGGAGCGTTTGACAAACACCACCTCATGTCTGAGAGATAAGTTAAAGGAAGGTAAAAGTACGACGGTCTTAAAAACAAAGTTTCACATTAATTTCACAAATTATTAGATTTAATATGGATCAAGAACCATCACTTTCTCATTGAAACAGCTTTACAGAAGTAAAAAGGACTGCAAGACTGACTTAACAAGTTATATGTTTTGCCTTATTTTAGACCTCAAGAACTCTGCATCTGTCCCAGGTGATTATGAGAGGAGGAGCAAACTGAGGGAGACAAAAGCAAAACTTGATCTGATGATCAAGGAGAGACAGATGAAGATCTGTGAAATCAAACACTCAGCAGAGCTCAGCAGGAAGTCTGCAGAGCGACAGAACGCAGACAGTTTGAAGGCCTTTGCAGTTTTACTACAGTCTGTCCAGAGTAGTATGGATAAACTCATCGAAGAGATTGAGGAAAAGCAGAAGATGACACAGAAACAGGCTGAAGGATTAGTCCAACAGCTGGAGCAGGAAATCTCTGAGTTGACCAAGAAAAACGCCAAGGTGGAGCAGCTCTGCCTTACCACAGCCCAATATGACTTTCTCCCAGGCTTGTTGTCCACAGATCAGAACCTGACAGAAGTCTGTTTCCCTCAGCCATCATACAGTGAAAATGTGATTACCACTGTGAATCAGCTGAAGGAAAACCTCAGCAAAGAGATGGAGATGTTTCTCACCAAGGCAGAACTGAACAGGGTCCAGCAGTTTGCAGTAGATGTGACTCTGGATCCAGATACAACACATCCCAATCTCATTTTGTCTGACGACAGGAAACAAGTTTACTGTGGTAACGTAAAACAAAACCTTCCAGACAACCCAGAAAGATTTGACTCTGTTATTGATGCCCTGGGAAAGCAGAGTTTCTCTTCAGGAAGCTTTTACTATGAGGTTCAGGTTAAAGGGAAGATTGCATGGGATTTAGGTGTCGCTAAAGAGTCGATCAGCAGAAAGGGATCGATCAAAGCAAGCCCTGAGAATGGCTTCTGGGCGATATGTTTAAGGAAAGGAGAAAAGTACAAAGCCTCAGGTGTCAATCTCAGTGTGAAATGTCAGCCAAGGAAAGTGGGAGTGTTTGTGGATTATGAGAAACGTTCAGTCTCCTTTTATAATGTTGATTCTGCAGAACTCATTCACTGCTATGCTGACTGCTCCTTCACAGAGAAACTTTACCCGTTCCTCAGCCCCGGGAGATATCATGGTGACCAAAACTCCACCCCAATGATCATCTCTCCTGTCAATTACACTGATTAGATCTGATCGATCATCCACTCATAGATTCAGCCATTTAAGAATCATCATAAAGTCACCAGCTAAAGTTATTATTGTCAGTTAATAAAGTAGATTCTATTAGTCTCTGAACATCCACCAAGTTACCAGTGACCTCTTTAGGGTTAGGTTCACATCTACACCTTTATATAGGATTTTCACCTATCTAGCATACCCAAATGGAACTCTTCAAACAGGTCCAAATGCATTCAACAGACTTGATTTGAAAGGTTAAACCTTCTCAATCCTGAATCTATGCTTGTTTAGCATGTGGCTAAAATCCAACCTAACCCTAACCCTCACTGTTGACCTGGGGTATGTTCAGAGGTTAATGTAGTAAGAAGGGAACTAGTCCCACAAAGGGTCCAATCTGGCCCACTGAATGCTTTTTCAAAGTGTGAAACCTGCAGAAAAAGAGGCCATAATGTTATCAACCCCTCTCTGTATTTTGTACCAGGTAGCATTCTGTCATTAAGAAAGGATCACATCATGAACGGCTGTCCAAACTGTCCATTGCAGCTGAGTCATCATCAGTTTTACAGCCTTCAAATAAAGCATAAACTGTAGCCCGACATATCACACTGAAATAAGGTGGTTAATCCAAGGAGACAGTGGAGTTTGTTGGTATTGTCAAAGAAACTCCACATCTAACTGAATGAGAATATGTCCGGGAAATATATGTTATTATGCAGTGATTTTTACTGGTCCAGCCCACTTACAATGAAATTATATGAATGTGCGCCATGAATACCTGATATCTGAGCTGAGCGACAGGCTGTATGTGCGTTTGGTGGTAGTATCATATTTTCCCCACTACATGGTGCCACTTCCTCTTGAAATGGAGTTACAGGTGTGTGTATAGTTTCACTACCCCGAGAGTTATGTGTATATCTTCTACTATTTATCCCTGAATAAAAGAGAGTTTATGGATTTATATGGTTTATGTATAATGCACAATAAAGTGTGAAAATGTATCTGTTTATTTGCTTTTGAAGTTAGTAAGCATTGAAGAAATCATTGAATTCTGTCCTGGAGTTTTCTGTATTGGAGTATTTTATTGGGAAAAGATAACTGAATGCTTATTAAGTCTGTAGCATCAAGACGCAAGTGGGACAAAAAGTTTAGGGTTGATGTGATTTTCTTTTTTTTTTCTTGTTCTCCTGTGTTTATGACTTAATGAATGGGGGCAAAAAATGCCACAATCTTGTTCTCCCCCACACTCTTCATGGATGAAAACATTTTTCCAGGTGAAATAAAGAAAATCACCGGAGTCGTTTCTCACTTGCCTCTCAGTGCAAGCTAAACGTAGTGGTCAGTGTACAAAGTGTAATATATTTGGAGCTTTTGAAGTTTTTATAATGAGACGTGTCAGTTTTGGGGGTATTTCTTATTTTCAGCAAATGTGCATTAACACGTGTGAGTTCATTCTTCAAGCCTGTTTAAACACTTTGTTTAATTGTCGTTTTGAACAAAGACATGCAATACAGTTCAGCGCACCAAACCAAGTTGGATAGAGGAACCACTTGTTCCTCTATCCAACTTGCACAATGAAAATTAAACAAGGGCGCCACAAACCGGAAGCAGAGACAACTCGCCTTCAGAGTAAAAGTTTTGTCTTTTGAACATAGTATAAAGGAAGGGGAAAAAAAGTTTGTCATTCAGATCTTTTTGAACTGGGCAAAAATGAAACCACACCAGCCTAAACTTTTTTGATAACCTTTAATCAGAATTCTAGCCATAATATATTTTATGTGAACAATTAAATGCGATGATGTGTCAAGACCTTATGAATAAAATAATTGCATTAAAATAACATCATGTGACTGCATGGAACTGGCAGATACTGGTTTAGGCACCAGTCACTGGTGGGCATTTTTGGCTTTATTCTGAAATAGTTTTCAGACAGCAACTTTAGATTAATTTGATATTCAGGTGCAATGAATTGTTGAATAAGTAACTGTTTTTAATGACTGTAAGTGAGTTCAGTTTTGTAGAACCTTCAGAGAATGTTCCTAGAACGTTCTCCAAAATGTGACCTTCAGGGAACCTTTGGGGAACGTTCCCTGGGTCCCCGGAAGGTCCTCTGAGGTTTCCACACAACCTGAGAAAATTAAACAGGTTAAACAAATTAAAGTTTTAGGGCTGTGTTTTAATTTCATGTGTGGTATGAAAACATGAGAAAAATGTAATATTGCTATGAAATAATATATCTGTCTTAGAATAACTCATTTGCTGAAGGAGTCTCTCACCCCAATGTTTTCAACTGTTTAATATCAGTAGGGCACCACCAGTCGAATTATCTATATAAAAGGTAGTCACTGATATCCTTAAAAATATGTCTTGTAAGTATTTTTACCTGTTCAACTTGTGTACTGTTTCCTAATTACTGTTCACACACGTAATTCCACGTTTTAATCACGCAGCATTCACCTTGGGTTTCAGGTTGTGCTTTTGTGCAAAGAAACATCTTTTAAACTGACCTGACTGCACTAAGATGGGATTTAGACTGAACCTGATTCTGTTTGTCAGAATGGGTGCAGTTGGAGCAGAGTGTAAATGCTAACCCTAACCCTAAAGAAATGGAAAACTGTTTTCAAATGATGATCTTTCAGTGTGATGATGGCATCCTGCATACATAGAAAGTTTTCATATCACTCTCACTGCAGCTAATGTCTGGCCGGGTTATGTATCCATAATGTTGGAGTCCTGATACTGTCATCATATTATAATAAACGGTGCCAAGTCTTTTTATGTGCTTTTATTTCCATCTGCTTCTGCTTAGACTGTGCCATCAACAGGATTACTAACTGCAAGACCTGCGACCAGTCGGCTGAAGGTCTTCATTAAAAGTCATGGTGACTTAAATAACAGCAGCAGTTTGTGTCACATTAACTTTTAATATTTCCATTTATTTTACTGTCTGTGGGAAAATAGGAAAAAATAGGCCTTATCACGGCAGGGATTTTGATTTTTGGATCAGCTCCAAGTATCCCAGTACATCATGATGATACACCAGCATCTACAACTTGGCTGGCAGTAGGGCTGAGCGCAGCTCACCCAAATGACCTTGATTCCAAAGTTAAGAAATATCATTATTCGTGTTTTTCATTTAGTCTGTAGCAGAAAAAGGAAAGAAAATGGCAGTACGGTTTCTAACTTCTTATTGACTGGGCAGCCTCCAGCTCACCTCCTACGTCTCCCTCTGCACACCCTCTTGTCTTGACATGTTTAAATAAATTATGTACAGACAATGTAAATCTCTCGTGCTGTGATATTAAGTCACATGAATCTTTGAAATAATAAATTTTTGCTCTGACTGAAGTGCCACAGCGTATGTTATTGGGCCCAAAAGAGCTGATTGGCTGACCTGGAATTTTTTTTTTTTTTATTTTTTTTTTTTTTATTTTACATTTCTTTTAGGGATTAAATCCCCAAATT
>VVAS01093205.1:6976-17394 GCA_015103295.1 Ptychochromis oligacanthus | reverse complement strand
AACAAAGAAAAAAGCAGCCTCTTGATAATTAATTTAAAATGCGATAATTTCCTTTTCCTTGTGCGATACAAACTTAAAAAAAAATAAAAATAAAAATATTTCCGGTTCTTCTAACAATTTATTGCAGCACGAAAAATTTTTAAATGTTTAATATGACTAACTTCAAGGATTTCTGTTTTCAGTTTAACTCTTAATAGCGTACTTAGCTACATCCATAAAGGGAAAAAAAAATCTAACTGTGCAGGGGCGTTTCAATCAAATGTTACAGGGGGGGCCAGGACCAGTTTATTTTCTACCACAGTGTAGAAAATACATACTGGGCTTCATTTTCAGGCTCATGTGCCACCCTGAGCCAACTTACAGACGGTATCATATAAAACGTGTTGCTACAGGAGAGTTTAAACATTGTTTTGTGGTGAATAACAAGTTTTCAGACTCTTCAGGCAAGTCATAATCCTAACAGTAAGGATTGTGACAACATTTTTAGCATCAAAGTATGCTTAAAATAACAAAATAGAAGTACTCCTTATCTAGAATCATATGCATTATATTACTGGATCATAAATGTTGATTCATTCATGGGTATATCACTTTAAGTTTGCTGCTGGAAATTATTTGAATTGCTTTTATACTGCTGGGTAGCTTTATCTAGATTTTTAAATCTATAAATCTATAAATGATAAGTAACTACAACTCTAAAAATAAATGGTATGGCGCACAAAGAAAAATATCTGCATTCAAAATATAGTGGAGTAGAAGCAGAAACTAGCAAATACTTAATAAAACCTACAATAAAAATTGTACCTTAGTAAAGTATTTGGATAAATGTGCTAAATTACACTTCACCTCTGCTCCTATCCATCCTCTCATTCAATAGGGTTGAGCATTGTAAGATTAACAGTACTCTGATCCAGTGTTAATGTTTGGGAAGGGGGATTATATTTCTGGTGGGGGCCAGTATCATCCCAGGCTCCCACTGGACACACCTCTGCTGTGTAGCATTTTTATTTTTAATTTAGCTCTTAATGTGTACATCATGAATAAAATAAAAATTTAAAAAAACCTTGATAACTATCTCTAAAGGCCTTTTACACTGTTATTTCCAGGTGAGAAACTATTTTCATCTTCTCCCGCCTCCCACCCTTAAGCCACACCAGCTTCACGTTACAGAATGCGCTAAGACACAAGAAACAAGCTCAAGACCAGTTTATGACCCTGCAGCTATAATTAAGGATGACCCAAAGACACAGGGGAGGAGAGAGAGAGGAGGACAACTGTGACAGAGTGCCTCCACACTGCAGAGGAAAAACTCATTCACAAACACCCCGCTTCACTATGCCAAATCCACCCTACGCAGAATGAAGTGCAGAAAAAGCTGCAGTGTATGTAGTCTGCATTTTGAAATGTTTTGACTATAATTGACAAGCCTGATATGTTTCTTAATTAGGGTCAGTGTGACACAGCACTGTTGAGAAGAGGCAGCTTCCTCACACAGATAAACAATGATGTGATGTTTCTGATCTGGGAGGATATTTTGAAGATTAAATTCTGGCAAGTTTAGACACCTGTCAATCAAGCCAACCATGTCCCCTAACTCTACAATGTTTAGCATTTGTTTAAAGGGGACTGATTAAGCTTTTTCTTATTTTCCATCATATATGACACTACTGGATGCTCTTATTAAACATGTCCGAAATTTCAAATTATGATGTAATCTACAACTTGCACCTGAAACCTGCGACTTATCTTGGCTCTGTATGATACCAATAAGAGCAGATAATCTTGTCATCTCAGGCACAGCTCCAGTCATAAGCACAGAAGCTCCACCCATCTGCAGGTAAAATCTTTTGCCTGCTAGAGGCAGCCAATCCGAAGACACTGGTTTGAAGGGTGGGGGAGCTAAAACAGTTTGTTTCAGACAGTGGATGAACTGGTCCTGCACCAAGACCCAGTGTAAGATAAAATTGGATTATTTTGAACTGTGAATCATGCAAAGATATTCTAGCTCTGCTTGTCTACTAATTGCTGTGATAAAATGTACCAACATTAACATTTTTGCAAGACTTTATCCCACTGAATTCAATGGGAAAGTCTGCTTCTAGCTGTTTTTATTAAATACAGAAAAAAGAGTAAGAAAATTGCAACTATTTATGCTTTATTTTTTACATTATTAAGATAAAAACAAAAATCATGTATGTTATTGAAATGGACAAAAATATCTGAAATTATTTTCAATATAAAGCTGTGTATCAGTACCACCCACTATCAATCCATAATGTAAAAATCTGAAAATGTATAACTTTGGAAAAGTAGAATTGGACTGCATTAGGTTGCACAGGTGTACCTAACATAGTGGCTGGTGACTGAAGCTTCCAGTGAAGGGACACAATCACCAGACCTGTGGATCAGTGAGGAGCATGTTCCTCAAAGGAAACAAACATATATGAGATTTTTTCCACATTGTTGTCATGGTTTGAGGATTGCCTGACACTCAGTGGTGGAGCTAGAAAATCATTACAGGCCTAACCAGATTGAGAGCACATTGTTAGCACAGAAACTGATTGTTAGAAGTGTTTTCTGTGTGGCAAATTCTTTTGGCAAAACAGTCAAATTTTTGGGTCGTTCTTCATTTGCTTATGCAGGTATTATTGGCATGTATAGTTACACCATACGGACTCCTGTAAAACTCGATTTTTTTCTTTTTTTGTTTGTTTGTTTATTTGCTCCCATAAACCGTACAGGTGCAACGGATACACACATTGTCAAATTAATTAGTAACAGACTACTAAAACACTGGTATTTTGCTCACCAAAACTGAAGCACAAATTTATTGGATGATCTGCACCACACAGCAAGTAATAATTTTAGTTAGTTATTAAAAATGCTCCAAAAGGCACCAACAGCACACATGCAGTGCAGAGGTCCAGTTTAGTGATTTGAGTTAGTGGAAGTGAAGCCTTGCCAGACACCGATCACCTCCTGCTGGCTGGGCTGTCAATCAAAGCTGCCATGCGCCTACCTCCAGTATCTACAGTGCTGTGAAAAAGTGTTTGTCCCCTTCCTGATTTCTTCTTTTTTTTGCACACTTACATATTTCAAATCATCAAACAAATTTTAATATTAGACAAAGATAACCCATGTAAATACAAAATGCAGTTTTTAAATGATGATACCTAC
Source organism: Ptychochromis oligacanthus (assembly GCA_015103295.1). Lineage (NCBI taxonomy): Eukaryota > Metazoa > Chordata > Actinopteri > Cichliformes > Cichlidae > Ptychochromis > Ptychochromis oligacanthus. Next base: position 14,217 of record VVAS01093205.1, on the reverse strand, counting down.
TTGGCCCTATGTGGAAAAAGTAATTGACCCCTCTTATTAAATCATGAATTAACTGGGATTAACCACATTTTTTGGAAAGTTCAATTTCACCAGCCACACCCAGGGATGATTACTGTCAGACCTGTTGAATCAAGAAATCACTTAAATAAAACCTGTCTGATAAACTGAAGCAGGCTAAAAGATCTCAAAAAGCAACACATCATGCCACAATCTAAATAAACTCAAGAACAGATGAGAAATAAAGTCAGTGACATCTATCAGTCTGGAAAGGGTTACAAAGCCATTTCTAAGGCTTTCGGACTCCAGTGAACCACAGTGAGAGCCATTATCCACAAATGGAGAAATCATGGTACATTGGTGAATCTTCCCAGTGTCCGGCCTACCAAAATTACTCCAAAAGCACATCGATGACTCATCCATGAGGTCACAGAATTGCAGGCCTCACTCGCCTCAGTTAAGGTCAGGGTTCACGATTCAACAATAAGAGAGACTGAGCAAAAATGGCATCCATGGGAGAGTTCCAAGATGAAACCCACTGCTGACCAAAAACAAAACAATTCAATTCAATTCAATTCAATTCAATACAATTCAATTCAATTCAATTCAATTCAATTCAATTCATAGAATTTTATTTATATAGCGTCAAATTGCAACAACAGTCGCCTCAAGGCACTTTATATTTTAGGGTAAATACCCTAAAACATTAGACAGAAAAAACCCCAACAATCAGACGACCCCCTGTGAGCAAGCACTTGGCGACAGTGGGAAGGAAAAACTCCCTTTTAACAGGAAGAAACCTTTGGCATAACCAGGCTCAGGGAGGGTCAGCCATCTGCCACGACTGGCTGGGGCTGAGGAGAAACAGGAGAGAGCAGAAGGAGACAGGACAAAAGAGACACTATGGAAGAGAGCCAGAGAAACAACACAAAGGCTCATCTCACATTTGCCAAAAAACATGTCGATGATCCCCAAGACTTCTGGGAAAATATTCTGTGGACTGATGAGACTTTTTGGAAGGTTTGAGTCCCGTAACATCTGGTATAAAACTAACAGCATTTCATAAAAAGAACATCATACCAACAGTCAAACATGGTGGTGGTAGTGTGATGGTCTGGGGCTGCTTTGCTGCTTCAGGACCTGGACGACTTGCCATAATTGATGAAGCCATGAATTCTGCTGTCTACCAGAAAACCCTGAAGGAGAATGTCCGGCCATAAGTTCGTGTCCTGAAGCTCAATGCAGCAGGACAATGATCCAAAATACACCAGCCAAGTCCACCTCTGAATGGCTCAAAAAAAGCAAAATGAAGGTTTAGGAGTGGCCTAGTCAAAGTCCGGACTTAAATCCAGTTGAGATGCTTATTGTAGGGTCTTTACCCTAAAAATATAAAGCACTTGAGGCAACTGTTATTGTGATTTGGCGCTATATATAAATAAAATTGAATTGAATGCTTGGGCATAACCTTAAACAGGCCACTCATTCTCGAAAACCCTCCAATGCGGCAGAATTTAAACAATTCTGCAAAGAAGAGCAGGCCAAAATTCCTTCACAGTGATGTGAAAGACTCATTGACAGCTATCACAAACACTTGATTGGAGTTCTTGCTGCCACCAAGAGTTATTAGGATGGTAGGTTTAGGGGACAATTACTTTTTCACAGAGGGCCAGGTAGGTTTGGATAGCTCTTTTTCCTTAGTAAATGAAATCCTCATTTAAGAACTGCATTTTGTATTTACTCAGGTTATCTTTGTCTAATGTTTAAATTTGTTTGATGATCTGAAACATGCAAGTGTGACAAATATGCAAAACACTAAGAAATCAGGAAGGGGGCAAATACTTTTTCACAGTACTGTAGGTGAATTCAGCTGTTATGAAGAGGGAAACTATCCATAGATGTCAGATTGTAAACATGCTTTTTAATGCCATAAAGTTGGGCACTTTGATATAGATGTTATGGAGACTGACTGCATTTTGGAGCCAGCCTCAGGTGGCATCCAGAGGAACTGAGGTTTTTTAACATCTGTAGACAATAGAAATGCACATTCATTTCCATCTTGATGCTGACGTATGAACACTTAGTTTAAAAGACATGCCACTACTGCTTGAAGCACATGAGAATTAACTGTTCACCTCTGATATCTCCTCCCATGCTTTAATGTCGCTACACTAAACAAGGTGCCCCACACCTTGGACGTATATCATATGTTTAAAAACACCAATCTTAAATGTTATTTCTAAAAATAGTCATCTTCATTGCAAGCCCTACTACACTTTTGTTTGAAATCAGTCAGCGTGCTGACTTTTTTGCCTGTCCCAGAATAAGAAAGTTTGGAGCCAACCTGAAAAGAGTCACATTATTGTATTCCTGCCTCCTCTCAGTTCCTGTGTTCATTTATTCCAAACATTCATTCAAATCTAAGATTCACCCTGTGTTCTCTTGAGCAATACCACTGCCTATTTAAGGTTATCTCACTCACGACTGATATTCCTGGTGTTGCCGTAGGACACACATGTACCCATACACACACAGTGCCAGACACCACTTTCGGTAAGTTTCAGTTTATTTTTAACAGTCATCTCCAGAACTTGCACGTTTTTTCTCATCATCTTGTAATACAGATCACATCTGGACACAAACACAAGAAAAGAGATGAAAACTAAGTTCACAAAGCCACTGGAAGCAGATGTTTGGGTGCCAAACAGCTGCACGCTTTTAGTCTTCAGCATTTATTAAGACACCTTGTTTCTCAAACAAGACGTCCAACTTTTTAAATGATGTCTTGATTTTGGGACGTACTTGTATTTTCTTTAGCCTGCTTGTTCTTCCCTTTGAAGACAAATGGATGTTCAGCAGGCCGGAGATGCTGGCAAACTGCCACCGGTGGACCCCAACACACAAACACACACGCGCACACACATACATACATGCACAGACTGTCTGAAGCTTTAAAGTATCACAGTTAAAGTGGGTTTTCCCCCTCTTAACGGAAGTGTCCACTCAGCACTTTTCTTCCCATCATTCTCCTCCTCTGGAACCAATTATAGCACTGACATGTCTCAATTTGTTTAACACTCTGTACATCAGAGTAAACAGGCACAGTCAGACAACAGCGGCGTGTTGTTTACCCTCTGTGCAGTGGTTAAATATGAATACCTACTATATTCTGCTTGTGTGTGTGTGTTTGTGCCCATGCGTGTGAGTTTGGGTGTATCTGTGTTAAGCTGATGAGGAGAGATAGATGGTGACTTCACCATCTGGAAATCTAGTCTGGCTTTCTGCGCAAAAGAACTGCTGACCCATGATTCAACTCTTCAACTCCGCAAGGAAGAGAGAGAGAGGGAGAGAGAGAGAGAGGGAGAGAGGTTAGCAGGAGGAGAGGATGAGGGAGGCAGGAGGAGCGCGGTGTCAAAAGTGCTTGTCATGAGGAGAATTCGGCGCGTCAGACTACTTTGTTCAGCCGTCAACAGGAGGCTTGGAAATAAGAGTAGATGTGCACTCATCCAGACGTGCAGACTGACACACACAGAGTCATGTTTCCATCACTTTAGAGGATATTAAATTGAAATACAGTCATTTCCAGGAGTCCCCCCCACCCCCCCAAACAACCCGCCTTAAAATTTTGTCAGAGAGGCGAGTCCCTGCTACATGATTAATACCAGTACAGACACAGAGGATCTGTTTGGCGTTTTGTTTGTATTATTATTATTGTGGCTCGTGTTATTTCACAGCCAGACTGTGGCTGACATGTAGGGAATAAAATGAATGTTGTGGTACTGAAGCTGTGTGAGTCTGTGTAAGTGGCATACTGTCCTCTTAGCACAACATACCAAATATACATGGTACAGCTGATAAAGTTCCTCCAGTTTGAATGGCAGCTACACAGTAGAAGATACTGTGCTGCTGCTGACTGAGATAACAATTCATAATTCATAATCATAGTTTGGGAGTAAGACTTATTTTTGTTTCTTTTACTCTATCTCTGTATGATGTAAATGAGAGAGGATACCTTACTGGCTTAAATAGAGGGGAAACAGCTAAAACAGCTTGTTTCAGACAGTGGGTTAACTAGGGGGGCTGAATCACAACCCAGTATAAGTTAAATAAGGATTATTTTGTACTGTGAATCATGCAAAACTAGTCTAGTAGAGTCCAAGACCAAAAAAATCCACTGCAAAAGCTGTAGTGATGAACACACGTCTTTTCACTCTTAATTTTCCCTCAATTACATAGAACACTTTAGCATCTTTAAGTCAGTCAATTCTAGTTTATCAGCCCCCTACAGGTTTTAGTGCTTAATACATACAAAAAAAGAGCTAAAATTCCTCACCTTAACGGCTCTAAATGAACCTTAATGTACTGAGCGTGTTAACGGGCACCTTTTTTGCCGCAGCAACTTTATGATGTAACAATATATCAATGCTCTGGGATGAAAACACGTTACCTGCCAAATGATATATATACACTAAAGAAGAAATTCCTTACAGCAGCTTTTTTAGCCTGCATTATGACAGGACAGTTGAGAGTGGGCAGGAAAGCTGGGAAGGTGAGCAGGGTGAAGACATACAGTAAATAACCCAGGCCTCAACAATAGCCTTACAGCATATGGGTCACCAGCTCAACTCGGTGAGCTACACCCATAGCAGGCATTTTGAATAATAGGAAAATAGCAGTTGAGACTATTAACTGGCAAGTTAAATGAATGAAGCCATCTTTAGTGTTACTCTTACACAACACAGAACCACCTGACAATGATGTAAGCTTTTAACTTGTTAAATAAAAAAAACAAAAAAAAAACTGTGTTTGTTCAAAATCCAAAACCAGAGATGTTAATGTGCACATTTTACAGTCCAAGACCACAACCCCTGGATCTTTGGTGCAAACATCACAATCTAACGGCTCTCTGTGACGAACACAAAGATGCATTTGTGCCTTTTGTTCTGTGTTTTGCTGATAAATGTACACTGATCCATCATGATAAGCCTTCTGATCTCTGATAGGACTCAGGCTGAGAAATAAGCCAGCAGCTCACTACAGGACAGCCACGGCGACATGCTCAGGTCAGTCTGCTCTTCCTCGTCCCCTCTTCTTTTTTTCTGTTTGAAACGTTTTCTTATTTCTTTCGTCATACATAAAGAATCACTCACTTTCACTCTCCACTTCAACGTGGCTGCCTCTTATCCCCGAGGAGCTCTCAGGCATCCGACCAGTCGACCAATCTGGTTTAAAGATTGATGGCCCCCACGGCCAATGGAACACATTCCTGCTCCACGAACAACAAATTATCTTCAAATGAAAACTCGACAACCTTACCCCCAGTGTTTTCTCTAGAAACACAGAGATTCCAGTGACCCGAAAAATATTTTGTTTTCCCATACGCAACAGACTGGTGTTAAGGTGGAGCGTCTTTAAATTAAGGACTGCACCAGTGTCACTAAACCTTGTTTATAGCTTTTCCTGTCTTTTTTTTAAAGAACACGGTGACGTTCTTGTGTCACACAGAATTAACAAAAAATGTAACAGTGTAAATGTGTGTGTGCATTCATGTTTACTCAGGTGTATTCTGTACCTTTGTGTAAAATATTTACACGTATGAAGCACTCTTTTGTTTCAGCAGGTTGTGTCTGGATTAGCTGGGGCCAAAATGTTTCCTCCCTGCTCTACTACAGACAAGCTGCAAGTGTGTGCGTGCATGTGTGTGTGTGTTTGTGAGTGTGTGTGTGTGTGTGCATGTCCATCCAGGATCCTCCCGTTTGAGCTATTTACTGATATGGAGGAAGGATGAGCTCGGCTGCATGCAGCTGGCCAACAATATGGTAACTGATATCTTTTCTTTCTTTCTTTTTTTTGCATTGTTTTGTTTCTGCCAATCCTCCTTAATAAAAATGCAATTTTATGAAAATCATGCCAATAGAAAGCATACTGAAGAAATTATTTGACTGCAAGAGACAAAAGAGGATAATATGGTAAATACATGGCAGTTCTTCTTAGTTTAACAGCTGCAATCCTCCTTGCACTTCAGATGGTATAAGCTGTTAGCCTTGGCAGTCTTGTCAGTCATTGCACTGCAGCTAAACAAAGGAGATTTCTCTCAAAGACACATCCAAAGTGACATATAAGAGCACAGAGTAACAGTAAAGCAAAGCATATTACACAACAGGGAGACCACCAGATATTCATCAAGTTTTGCATTTTATTCCTCAGAGGAAAATATTTTTGTAAAGAGGGAGGTAGGATTATGAAGAAAGATCAGCTGTATGTGTTATGAAAATTGACTCAGCAACAGTTTTCTAAGGCAGTTGGACAATTTGCATGTTGGGGTGTGCACATTTCTGTTGCAAGTCTCCTGGGGTCAGAGCAGTGCTTCTCAAATTATGGGGTGAGCCTCACTGGTGGAGAATAAAGCCACTGCAGGTGGGACTCAGTGGACCAGGGGGGAAAATATGGAGTGAAACTCAGTTAAAAACTGATAAAAAAAAAAATAAAAAAATAGTGGTGCATGAAATGTTTTCAGCTTCTGAAGTGTGGCATGCCAGAAAAAGTTTGAGAACCACTAGAGGATGAGGAAAGGTTACGCACTGGTCACACACACAGATTAACATGACTGATTTTTCACCGACAATGGTAATTAATAGTTGTAAGTGAACTCAATCCCACTGTCATGACCTTCAGCCTCCAAATAATGTTTTCTTTGGTCAACTCTGATCCCAAATTTACAACCCACGGTGGACAGGCGCTCCCTGCAAAACACAGGTGGTGGACCAGACTGATCTGGAACAGACTGAAGTCTCTGCCTCTCTGAAGCTATTTGAATGAACACCGGCCACCTTACAAATGATATAACAGGGAGCAATAACGGCTTGGCCCCAGATAGTGGATATGGGACCAAGCCGTTAGAGAAAGCTTTAAGAGCATGGTACTACCAGCTGCAGTCTCAGTTTTTCATATTTTAGACAACCTTGAACCAACTGTGAACACACACACACACATACACATCTGGAGAACAGCAAAATGAATTCTGGTTTGAAATAACTCAACTGCTGGAATGTCAGAGAAATGAGAATTACTAAAGTTATGTTTGACATTGGCATCTTATATTAAAAGTTAGAAGTTACATGTATATCAGGTTATATTAAAAACACACACACACAAAATGCATATAAAACTTATATAAAAATATTTGGCATGGCAGACTGTTTTAAATATTATGCTATTACACTGAACCTATGTACAGAGACAGACAC
>VVAS01093198.1:0-12942 GCA_015103295.1 Ptychochromis oligacanthus | reverse complement strand
AACACATTTTTCTATCACAGATATATGAACAAATTGCAACTGAATAAAAAAAAAGAAAAAAAAAAAAAGATCATCACCAACTCTTTCCTTTCCAGTGAGATGACGACAGAACTTAGTTTGATCATGTGGGGAAGCAGAAGTAGAACAGGCTAGCAGCTCAAACACCCATGTATTCAGGCAGATGAGTGAATCTTTGCATAAGCTTCATTTGACTATGCATAGATTCACTCATCTACCACTTTCTAGTCATTAGAAACTTGACAGCATTCACATCATAATCAGCTTTGGTAATGTGGATGAACTGGCCTTTTAAATAGCCCAGAGGGAGAGCTATGAATACATATTTGAGGGGAAATGTGACTTCTGTGAAGCTGGAAGTCCAACAACAATAAGAATACCACAAATAGTGAACAACCAGATTACCTGTTGCCATGTTTTCTTAGTTACAACGGCACCATAACTACAGCAAATACTGACTTTGAATTTCTTGTTGAGGAAATGAGCTCAAACTCAGTCTGAACACTGCTGCTGTGTAACAAATGATTTAACTGCAAAACTGTGACTCTGTGTGACAGCTCAGCTGTCTGAGGTGGCCGTGACTGATCCTGTCTGTGTCACGACTAACTGATAGGTATGAATAATAAATAAACTTGCCGCTCTTGTGCCCAGGTGTAAATATGTGCAGCTCTCTAATGTGAGTCTGCAGCCCCAAGTATGTAACGTGGAAAGAAAAATGAACTATGTTATTAGTTCTTATGCTTGAAGGAGAGTTAGACTCACGTTACATGTTTGGAGATTATCTTTATAGCTGCTGTGATTCCTGTTGGATCCAGTCTTCTGAGAGCAAGGCAGAAGCAGAGTCTGTCTGTCTTTTTTTGTTGCTAGCTGAGCTGAGCCACGGGCTCAGTCATGACAACTGATGCAGTGAGGACCGAAGCCGTGCCGGCAGAGCAGAGCCCTCCACCCCGTATTCCCAGCGGCATCCCGTCACTGCCTCCCACTCCAAATCCGTTATCTGCGTTAGTTTAACTATTAAACTAACAGTCCTCCAGAAATCCTACAACAAGCTAACCGCTGCATTGGCCACTGCAAGTAGCAAGGTACTGCTTGGTTAAACAAAAACAAAAACAGGAAACTATCCGTTTGCATTTTATTATATGCTACTCTGTTGCTTTACTCCGAGTTCATCACACTGAATTGGAGTACGTCCTCCCTTGGATCACTGTTTTACATGTCTTGGACAAGATAAACACGAAGAAAGGTCAAGCGCATTAAATTTAGAGATGTACTGATCGACTGACCAGGGCCCAGAATCGACCGATTTCCAGTGTTCTCAGCCCCGATCAGTGACCAGGTGAGCCCCGCGTATGTCAGATTACGAGGTCTTCCATTTCATGCATGTGCAACGAGCCCACAGCGGCACACCGTTCTCACACTCACAGCCATGTGCTAATGTGTCATTAGCTTGAAAGCTCTCCATTGTGAGTAAAAACAGCATTTACGAGGAAAATTATGGAGACAAAAGATGAAAACATGTTTCTAACTTCACAGATGTATGGAAAATGATATAAGTACCAGACATTTGTTCAGCTTTTGTCTGCTAAGGTAAAACTTCCCAGTTAAAGTGGATGTACAGCAACTCATTTTCAGTGAATTATTTGCACCTCTTTCCAGTAGCAGAACACATTAGTTTTTAGATGTTTAAGTGAGAGAAGATCCTCTAACTTACTGCAGCTTGGGGGGAAATTGTAAAGTTTAATCATTCATGAAAATAAAACTTTGCACTGAAGAAAACTTGATTTTTGTTTATATATGCTATCAGTTATAATTCTTAGAAAGCAAACTGAAATCAGCAAAAATCGGTATCAGCAGGTCACACTTCAAAAGAAAAAAAAGAATTGAAATCAGAATCAGCCAGGGACATTTACAGGAAATTTGGTGCATCTCTAATTAAACCGATAAGAGGTTCCATCCCACACCCACTCAGACTGTTCTGTCCCATCTTGCCTGCAGATGTTTAGGCATTTTAATCAGAATCTCAGTAATGGATTCCCACCACGAGGAGAGAAAAGTTGTTTTATAAATGGCACTGTGATTTGGTAAGGATTTATTCCTCTTGCGTTCTAAAAAATAAAAGAGGAGCACCCTCCACTGCCTTCTACGAAACTATCAAGATTCAAGATTCACTTTATTGTCATTTCTTTGAGTATTTCCATACAAAAAAAAAATGAGATGCTGATTCTCTCCAGCTACATATAATGCAATAAATAGGGTTAGCTGGCCAGCCTTGGCTTTCCTACTGACATTATACTATGTGAGAGAAAATGGTAGCTGGCTAGCTTGCCAAATTGCTTGTCATTAAACATACTTACTTATGTAAAATGATATTGATTTTGTCCAACAATAAATGATATAACCTTACAAAGCAAATGTGCATAGGTCAAAGTAATGATTGCCTTCTATACTGCTGGCTGACAGAGATGCAAGGCAGGGCGACTTAGCTCACAGCACCTTTCAGAGGTTGGTAACTTTAGTCACTTTTGAGCCAGCCTTGTTGTCATTATAGTAATACTTAGGTGTACTGTATATATGCTTATCCTAAAACATACATGGCAAACAGTAAAAACAATAGTTCAACATAACAGGCTGCAGGTATCATTAATAACAACAGTTTTCCGGATATTATGCAGCAAATCTTTAATAAAAGTCTGAAAATTGTGAGGTGGATGGGAACATGGGAGGAACGTGGTAAAGAAAATGAAAAAGAGAAAGCCATATCATGTAGTGTGTGTGTGCGTGTGTGTGTGTGTGTGCGTGTGTGTTGGTCACCAGTGTAGTCATCATCATCACAGGGAATAAGGTAATCACCTCCCTTCTAATGATGTGGTTGCTCATTGCCGGGGCAACAACGGCCCACGGTGGTCTGATGTTGACAATCACCACACACACACACACACACACACACACACACACACACACACACACACACACACACACAGCAGATATGCATCAAGATGCTCGCAAGCATGACATCCAATTAATGAGAGGGATGGGATGGAGGGATGAAGAGAAAGAGAATGAGAGTAAGATTTAAATCTATGACATTCCTCATCGTCAAAACTCTTTGCGCCACTTTGCTCCCATCCGCTAATTAGTGTTTGCTTGTCCCTCATATTCTCTCTCTCCCTCTCTGCATCTCTCTGCTGGATGTAGGTCTTTTTGACATTTACAATGCAATTCTGGTGTTTCCAGCCTTTTTCTTGCTAATTGGTATAAGCTGAATATACATGGTGTCAAAAAGAAAAAGAAAAAGGGAATGTTTAAATTCAGGCATGGCTTCCAATTGGGCTTTGTTGCAGTTCTGTTTTACATCAGAAAAAACATGTTTATGCAGAAGTAAGGGCAATACTTTGTGTTTGTTTTTAATATAGAAAATTAATAAACAAAAAAAAAAAACAAAAAAAACAAAACAAAAAAAAACACCGATTATCAGAGGAAAAACTGAGGGCTGCCTCCGCGTGATGCATTGGATGTTTTTGATTCCATGCTTTTGTGCTTGCTGCAATTAATATCCACACAGGTTCTGTGGGGGTGTATATACATATGAAGCAAATAGGTGCAGCAGTTACCTAGAGACTCACGAAGCAGCTGTGACAGCGCTGGCCTTTAGCCGAGCACCATGTGATGGAGTGTTTTACATGCTCCTGTGATATGGCGTACCTTCAATCTGCAAAAGCAATGCATTAACCCAATACGACACTCAGAGTGTGTGTGCGTGGATTCCTTTTACTACTCCCACCCCTGCTTAAAGGTCACCAGATCACTTGTTTTTTTTGTTTTTTTAACAAAACCCAGGCACACACAGGCGCACTCCAAAACGACGGTCCCCAAACAGAAGAGATATGCAAGCAGCCAGTTGTGATGCTTGTTATACTGCAATTAGACTCACAAACCTATGCACACTGTGCAAACAGAAATATGCAAATTACAGCCGTGGCAGCCAGAGCATGACGAATGTTACGCCCAGTGGTTCCGCTGGTGAAGGCAAAAATCACCTCCTCTCTTCTTCTTTTTTTTTCTGTTCTCTATTGCTATCACTTAAATGAAGAAGACTGAAATGTGAATATCTCAGCCGGTGAAGGAGGGACAAATATGTCCTTATTCTGATTTATTGCCCTTCCTCTCTCTCTCTCTCTCTCTGCCTCACCTCCAGTGCATTGTAATGGGGCTGTTTGATGATACACTTTTTTGGTGATGTGTCCTTCTACGTGAACAAAATCCAGCCGTAAGTGCCGTGTGCCTCATCTTTGAGCGGCTGTATTTTAAACTCAATTAGCACCCGGCAGACACAAATACAAACACATACAGGCACGCACGAGCACACAGCAGCTAATTCGTTCTTGCCACAAATTAGAGTGCAACACACACACATGCATGCACACGCACCTGAGTGGTGAGGCTAATTTGCCCAAGCGGACCTGTGTGAAAGGAATAATGAGACTTTGATGACTTCACTTGAAGAGACTCGCTCCTCACTGACATCATCTGTGACCTCGGTGTGACCCCGAGATGTTGCTCTGATTCATTCCCCTCCCCTGAGGAAATCAGCTCTCCTGATTGGCTGAATAGCCGTGCCAGATAGAGTGAAAGGTGGAAAACTACCACCAGTTCTCAAAGACTCTGAATTGATATAGTAGAGCAGAGGAAACACTTTTTGTAGCTGCTATTTGGATCCATTGAGAGGAAATCTTAAGCCGCTGATGGTTTTGGTGAAATAAAAATCCAAAGTGCACTCAAAAATTGGCTTGTTCATTGAAAAGTGCAGGGGGGGGGAATCTCCAAATAGCTGAGGAAAGAAGGCTGAAATAATCAAATATGATTCTGTGCACATGTCCTTTTATCTGAGTGGTACAAATGCAGCCAACATCAACATCCCACTTGTTCTCATGCAACAAGAAACCATTAGAAAAACTTGAAAAAGGTAAAAAAAATTTCTGAAGCGAGCAATGCTTATGCTGAGAATCGTAGTGGGAAACAGGTTGTAAAGTCTTTCCATCTGAGCTCCAGTTTTATTGTAAGGCTTTTGAGAGGTGCAAGCGCCAGAAGCAGATGAAATCCGTGGAAGTGCCATCACTGAAAGAATTTGAACTTTTAGTTTTAAGTACTGCATACTGGCGTGAGAATGAAAGCAGTTTAACTTACATTCAAACAGCGATGAATAAAAGCAATGAAATTTAGGCCCCTGAGATGGTTTGAGTGTAACATAACTGTAAATAGTTGAAGCAGTTGAAACCTGTGGTGTTGGCAATAACAGTTGGCTTTTAGAGAGTCAGTTGATGGAGAGGTGGTGGCATACAAAGCTGGTTAATTCGTTTTTTTTACCTGGTGGTTAGGTTTAGGCAGTAAAAAACTACATGTTTAGGTTTAGGAAAACATCATGGTTTCAGTTAAAACACCCCCTTCACAAAGGTAACCCTGCTCGTTGACAAATGTCAAGTTGGGAGAGCTAGATCCGCCTCTCTATTGCCATAACCTTTTGCGTAAAGGGCACAGACGCCAAAGTACACCTGCTCCGTAATAGAGCCACGGCAGCGGATCTGAGGAAACCGCACTACTCGATTCCCCCTGGGGATGAGAACTGAATTTGCTGAAGGATCAGTGGATGAATGTAGTTGGGATTTCCCTTAAAGTTGAAAAGAGGATTGAAGATCGCTGAAATTCATACACTGCAAATAGCTGTAGCCCCGACTTTATGAACTCGACTCGATCACTTCTTGTTTCATATTATCATCACTCACCTTTATGCGCTTCATTCACTTTCTTTTCTAGCCATGTTTACTTCCTTGTCTTTGTTTTTTGCCTGTCATCAATCATCCAAGTGCTTGCTAGTCAAGCTTTCCAGTCATTTTTATTCCTCTCTTTCCATGTTTCAGGTAATTCCTCATGTATAACCTTGTTTTTGTCTGTACCCTTGCATTTTCCGTTTGTGTTTGGCCTTTTTGTCTGCCCCTTGCTTGTTTTGTTTTCCTCACTGACTACCTTGAAGTGTTTGACCTCAAGAAGAACATTACTTTTTGATCGCCCATCTTAAAATAAACTCTAACTCTACCTGTGCAAATGGTAAGTTTCTCTCTCAACGTTTAACTGCAAGTGACCCTAAGTGAAAGCTCATGACGAGACTGGAGTGAGGCTCTCTTGCTGTAACCTCCGTATCATATTACCAATACTCTGTGTGCAGCTAATGGACATGCTATTCATGGCCTTCAGACTGTCTCTCTCAAGGCAAGTAAATAAATTGACACATGCACAATGGAGCAAAATGACATCATGCATCATTCATTTCTGTAATCACTGCGCCGTCAGTATATTTGTCTAATGATCCATAACGCATTAGCAAGCTTGGAATTGGGTTTCGGGTGAAGGGACACATAAAAAATTACATTTAACGAATCACACGTGTTTGTGCATATTTTGAAAGATCTTTTGCAGGTCTGACTGAGAATAATGAGTATGATACTAATTTTTGGGTGCTCTGGGGCATCATTGCCTCTGATATACACACAAGCAGCATTGAAATGAATTAATCAGAACTTCAGTCAGTCCCCAAACTGCTCACTTATGACTAGTGAAAAACAAATAAATAAATAAAAACATGGAGGCAATATAGGGCCGCTGTACTCAAACACAAATCTATCATCTGGCTGTTTTTTTTTCCACATATAGTTGTTGCTTTGCTCTGCTGTTACTCATATTCCTATCCTTGTGTCCTATGAGAAGCGAGCACTTTTGCAGCAATAAATGAAGAGGCCAAGCTTTGGTGAGGAAAGAGGAAGAAAGCAAAGAGAGGTTTAAGATGTACAAGTGGAAGGTAGCGAGAGGCTAAGAGGAGCGAGGAGGAGTGGGTGAAAGATTGATTAAGGAAGTGTGAAGGAAGAAGAAACACTTGCTGTATCCACCTGCTGCCAAGGAATCACCTAATGAGAAGCAAGGGATCCTTAAGAGTGGAGGGAGAGAGAAGGAGAGAGAGCGAACAGTACAAATGCGATGAAAAATGGTGAGCTGTCGGGTGAGTACTGGAGGGAGAACTGAGCTCTAAGCGTTTTGCCCTGACCACAGAGAATAAGTTTGTGTGAGTGCACCCATACAGATACATGACTGCGAAGCCCTGCGCAGCTGCATCTGCAGCTGCACCATCATGCACATATGCATTCAAAAATATTTGCAGTCCATGCAATCCTTAACAGACAAAGATGTAACAGTGGCACATGGTTCACTTGTAAGAAACCCTGTGAAGCAAGAAAAACAAACTTTTGTCCCTTCTTTTATTTCTGCTTCAGTGTTTCCCAGAGACATCCCATCCCGTCTCCTCGGCCTTATCCCTTATTTTACCTTGTTTTCAACCATCCCTTGCCATTCTCTCATCTTCTGTTTAGCTACCTCTGATTTATGCATGCAGTTCTGTGCTCGCTTAAAAGCATCACTACGGCCTCACTCTAATGTGAAGTGTCTTCAGGCATGCCTCGAGCTGGTACATTCATTTGATTTATGTATAGTCAGAATATATTCTAAAATCCATTAAGACAAGAGATGTGGGTGCTTGTTTAGCATCCAGGTGTTAGTGCGTGTGTCTGCTTACAAGGTCTTTATCGAGCTGCTTATTAGGCAAAAAATGCAGAAAGATGACAGTCATGATTTTGAAGTAGGTTATCAAAGGCAAAATGTGTAAAGGCTTTGGTGTAAAGTTATAACTAGAAACATTTGAGCTGCTTGGATTTTTTAAAATATCCATCAGCTCTATGTAAAGCTCACCTTTTATTCCAGTGTGTTCCTGTCCTGTGTCAGAATCATCTAAGATGTATACTCTTAATAGTCAGAGGGGCTTAATACATTCTCAGAAGTTCGTTTACCCTCTGAGGTCTAAGTCATCATCAGTGACGACCCCAGGCATGGGTTCTCTCTGGGTACCCTGGCTTCCTCCCACAGTCCAAAGACACTCAAAATTGACCATGAGTGTGAATGGTTGTCTGTCTCTCTGTGTTAACCCTGCGATAGACTACCAACCTGTCCAGGATGTACCCTGCCTCTCACCCTGTGACAGCTGGGATAGGCTCCAGCCCCACAATCTTGAAATGGATAAGTGGTTAAGAAAATGGATGGATGGATAATAGTCATAGAAGGGGATGAAAATAGGTAGTATTTGCAGCTCGGTGACAATGATCCTTTTGCGGATGTCACATTTTCCACGTTCATGAGTATGCGAGTATACGGCCCATTTGGGCCCAAGTGATGTGAACTCCATTATCACAGGGTGAATAGAAGGCATCTGCATGACATCCTATTTGCTCTAACTTGGTGGATTTGTCCTTGAGACACGCTACAAATGAGTATTTCAAGTGGACTAGGAAATAGTATAAAAAGAGCAACTAGTCATCTGTAGTCTCCTTAGACTGAACTTTATATGACAGCGTGTCAAAAATCTTTCTCTTCATGTTGGAGCCCTTACCAGACTTCACCATTGTTTTCTATAACCTTTTTCTCTCAAGTAACTTTCTTTTATTTTTTATTTTTTAATTATTGCCCAGCCCACACTATGTCTAAATCGCTGTCATCTTACTCACAGCCTAATAGAAGGCCGTTCAACAAAAAGTGTGCTTTAATGTATACCTAATCTCCTTGACATGTTATTTGAATGTATGCGTGATAAGCATTATACTTAACCCTATGTCTTACTGAAAGAGCTTGTGGTTATCGCAAAACTTCACAGTGCTCTGGAATGAAGAAAATCCAAACAGTATATGATATATGGAGGAAATGGATAGAACTGTTCAACGTTTTCCCCTCTTTTAAGCTAAGCTGGCAGAAATCCCCTATAGGGTGTTTTCATAGCTGAAGCCAGTGTTCTGTTAATAGGATCTAATTGGAAATGGATGGTGTTAAGGAAGTTGCTTGGGTTGTCTGAACTTAATCCTGTGGAAATCCCTAAGAAGTTATTAAAAATCTATGTGCAGTGACCTAAATGTAGGACACTGATTCACAAATGGAACTAAGCTTTTAGACTCTTTTGGTTTAGCAGTTGCCCCAAAGTTGAAAATACAGTAATGCAATGGTTCTGACAAAGGCTCTTATGTTAGGTAAAAAAACAGCTTAAATATTTTATTATAGTATATTTCTTGTTCATCACAGCAACTATGTTTTCAAGCAATGAGAAATCTCTGTAGTTGATGGTTGAACACAAATCTTGTCATCTCTACCAACAATCTTCTTTAACATCAGTTAAGGAAGTTTTTCTTAATATCATAATACTAATTCTGCACTGCAATAGAAAACAAACTCCTGTATTAATCACTAAGTGGTGAAGATGCTGATTCTTTTTTCTTTCTATCTTGAGATGTGGGCCACGAGCCTTAGTCTTTAAAGATCATGTCAAATATGTAGCCACCAAGTGTATACTGAAGACCGCCTTTCTGACCTGAAACATTAAAACTCAGCTGGTTTGCCAACCATCAAACTAAGCCAGTGTGAGATAATTGTCTAGCAAGCAGCAGCTGATGAAATCTTCCACTGACAGTGTTATTTCAGTCACAAAATCGGTGGTCTCTGGCCAGAAATGAGAAAAATGACAAACAAATGGTTAAAAGAACTAATAACAGTATCGAGTAGTGATATACTGTGCCAGTCTTGTCACTTCAAGAATGGGAAACTTGGCCAGCTTAGCAACTTTAACTACGTATATGTGGTGGTCAGTTCACTCAGCTTACAAAATACTGCGAAGCCTAAACAAATGAAAAGCCATATTTTACATGCACTTTACTTGCGTCATCTATAGAAGGTAGTTTATTAGAGCCATTAAAGTACAGGGCTGCTGTAGATTGCTCTGCGGCAACCGCTGTCTCTGTGGTCTCTCGTTCTTTCATTGCAGTGGCCAAGCCAGACCTGTCCTCTGCTGACCTGCTATGAACTGGCCATGCTGCTCAGCCCTGTGGGAAATCCTTGGTGCATGTCTGGCCCTAATTAATGCCCCTACTGCAGACTCTTGTTAGATGGGGAGATGGAGAGAGCAAGTGAGAGGGAGAGAGGCAGAGCGAGAAAGAGAGAGAGAGAGAGAGAGAAAGAGAGAGAGAGAGAGAGAGAGAGAGAGAGACTATTAAGTATTGATTATATTTGCATAAATGGCTGCAGTTGTTTAAAGCCCGGCATGACCCCACGTGTTAGCTCTGCACTCTCTGGGCATGCACTGGGAGAAAAAAAAATAAAGAGAGGCTGAATAAGGAAGAAAAGAGGTGATTACAGTCAAGAGAATGCATGGATCTCCTGCAATGCGACATAGCCAAGGCCCCTTAATCGAGCCATCCCAAAGGCTATGCCACTATGTGTTAACTTCGCAATTTGAACCAATTATTGCCCCATTAGTGAGTCCACTGTATTAGGCTGGCAGAAGATAATAATGTTTTTGTTTTTTTTTTTCTGTTGAGTCGGTCATCAACATAATAGCTCGTATGAAACACCTGAGGAGGTGAACTAGTCACTTTAGTTGTACTCTCTATATCAGCGGTGGCACCTAATAAATGCAGCCTTTGTAATTGAGGGAAAACAGAGTGGAGTGCGTGGAGAAAAGAAGAGAAAATAATTGCTGTTCTCCTCGCCTGCCTTACCCTTCTTCATCCCTGCTCCTCTCATCATGCACCCCCGACCCTCAGTGAGGTCACTCCTGGTGACTAATTATTTAGGTGGCAGGACTACAAAAAGTTGTTGTGCAACTACAAGCACAGGGAGAGTCTGAGAGACCAAAAAGTGAAAGCGTGCATGTGGATGAGTATATCATAGGCATTTTAAAAGGGTCTATGATGATGTTAGAGATTTATTATTAAGTAAGCTGGAGCCCACTGTGCATTTTTAGGGGTTATGTAGAGGAGAACTTCAAGTGCCACAGTTGTTACCGAAGAGTCCAAATGGCTCTTTCAGCTATGCTGACAGATAAAAGGAAATTTCTAAGTTCACATAAATGCTAAGGTTTTTAAGCATTTCTTTGTAAATAAATTGCTTTTTTCTGTTGTATTTACAGCCAGTCACACTGTAATTTGATGTGGCTATCCAGATGTTCAAATAAATTCACTAGAAAATTCAGCGAATCATAAAGTATCTGTACAAATAAGGCCTTAAATTTTACAAGCACACTGACAGGTACTATTTAGCTTACAATATGACAGTGTCATCTTTCAACTTGTTAGACTAAAGAAAGAAATTCCATGCACTTTTTTAGGGGTAATATACTCTCACTGTTTGCCTGTGTCCCTTCCTCTTTTTTTGTATAGAGCTCCGCAAGAAAGAAAACGTAGAGGAGAAAGTCTAACCTTTGGACTAAAGCAGCTCCTACACACACTGAACTTGATACCCAGGAATAATCCAAAAATGTCTATGAAACTGTATGCATTAGGCAGCAGAATAGTTTGGTGAGTACAGTGATCAACTACAACCATAATGCCACCTGCCTAAATTTCCATGTATGCTTTGTCTCGTTGGGGGAGGCAGCAGCCATTGGGGAGTGCAATGAATGCTGAAAATATGAAGCCTTTGGGCTATAGCAGCCCAAAAGGGTGCGTCTGTGTGTGTGTGTGTGCTGGTCCACAACAATGTTAGGTTACAGTTACATCCACATGAATCCCAGGACAAGAGTGTTCCCAGCAGAGCACTGCATTGTAATGAGATGATCAGTGTTATTCACATTGTGTGCGTCAGTTCCTTTGAACCAAATGCTCCTTTCTGTTGCATCCCCAATCTGTTAGACAGTTCTGTCTTTATTTAAAAACATTACAATCTATTTATATGCTGCTGTGCTAACAAAGATCATGTCAGCCTTGTCCTTTGCTGTGTACAATTTTAATTTAGTGTTTTTGTGCTTGTGGCACTCTGTTATAACCTAGTAGTACAAACAACTACTGTAGTTTGTGCATCACTGAGTATTAGATCCAATCATGATATGAAAAAAAACCCAGCAATTTCCAGTGTAGCATTGATGTCAAAGCATGTGAACGAATTTGCATTGACTACGTCTGGCAATATTTTCTTTCGCTGTGACAGAGCTGACTTGAAGTTACTCATTTGCACTCTTGAGTGCATTTATGAATAAAACAGTGTGTTACTGGAAACCAGTGGGCAGATGAAGCTGTGTGTGTGTGTGTGTGTGTGTGTTTCTCACACACAGAATCAATAGTGTGGGATTTTACCTGCTGCATGTGCACCACACATGTAGCCATGTGCCATCACCCTGTGCATATCAGAGCGCATATCAGCCCGTGTGCGTTTGTGCGCGAGTTTAACTGCATACTTTTGCGTATGAGAGAGCCAGCAGGGCTGATCAGTGTCCATGCTGAGGGCTTTGTCACAGCTGACCTATATTAGATGAAAGCAGCTGGATCAGTGGCCTGCAGGGACAGCAAAAGAGTTGTGTTCTAATTATCTCTGCAGCTAGCTAGCGACACATCACGCCCGCGCGCGCGCACGCCCGTGCACGCACGCACACGCTCGGTGCTGAATCAGTGGAGGCTCGTGAGAGCATCTGCCATGCTCTGCTTGACAAGTGACAGCGGCACATCCTCCATGTAGGATTGGCAAAAAAAAAATAAAATAAATAATAATAATAATATATCCCCTCCTGTCACACAATGCATGTGAAAACCATTTTCAGTCTCTGAATGCAACGCTGCACGACACCGCTCTGTTCCGCTGAGTAAACTATCATTACCAGGTGATCACAGCTAAAATGATACCATACTGTTGCTGTGTCCTTTGGGGACTGTTGAAACGCATCCAGTGTCTTGTCCATGGTTCCTCTTATGGATTCAGACAGTGTAAATGTATATTAGCTGCTGTTGCCATGGAGCACCAAAGTAACACATGCTGAGGGTGTGCATTAGCTATAATGAGGCACAGAATGATAGAAAG